>CM024247.1:31595522-31872197 GCA_013421045.1 Propylea japonica
TGAAAGGTGGGTTTAACGTATACACCTATAGAAGAAGAGCGCACTCTTGGAGGACCCTGTAGGGATTTGTTCTTTACACAGCACTATATATATATATATATATATATATATTCTTTTGAAATTGAGAGCTAACATAATACAATACATAAACAAAATTAAAATCCCTAACTGAGGTTAGTGCAAAAACGGGGTACCATATTTTTTTTTCGTATGATACCAGAGCTCAGGGAAAAAACCTCAGTACAAAAAAACCCTGTCTCGCCGTTCCAACAAAAATAACACTTAAAAAACTATTCGAAATATTGAAGGATTTCTTCATTATTTATTCCAACCGATAAACTCTCTCCCAGATGCCTTTGGAATACTGAATGAATCTGAAACAGAAAAAAAAATCGAAGCAGAAAAAAGTAATGGAAAAAATCAAACTATTAAAACTCTATTAAATCGATTTGAAATTCCCCACCCAATTTAAAAACGACTCTGTTACTTATGTATAGCCCTTAAACCATCCTGAAATTTAAATATTGGACAATTATTTATCAGGTGTTCTATAGTCTCCTCTGCTTCTCCGCATTCGCAACTAGGACTCTCAACTGAATTCCACTTGAAAAGCATACTATTACAACGACCATGTCCTGTTCTTATACGATTGAGAACAGTCCAATTTTCCTTGGAAGATCAAATCCAGGAACTTTAATGGAGGGATCAGTTATTAAATCTTTGTTTTGAATATTACCTGAGTTCCACCTCGCATTGCCAAATAGCTTATCGCTTTCATTCGAGGTCAGAAAATAATTGGACCAAAATGGTTTATGTGATTTTAATCGTGGAACCTTATTATCTGGAATATAGGAAAGTATTTGATAGGAATTTGTAGAAGAATTAAATTTATTCAAATTTTCAAAGTTAGGGCCCGCACTATAATTAGGGAAGACTATGTATGTCTTTTACCAATTCACCTAACTAAAAAAGTTTTTTAGAACATATAAAATTATCCCTGTACCTTAAGAAAAATGATAATTGAATGAGGAAACGATAGTTTTGCACATAATCACAAATACCAGATAAGAGTATTTTTTTTATGAATCTGAATGTAGAGTACACTAATTAATATTATCATTTCAAACGATACAAAGCTCATTCAATACATGAATTCTTTATTCGTAATCTCCGATTCCACTCCACAGACAGAAATGACATATATACATTGAAAACCTGATCATAACGTTGTTTATTCAATTCGTACGTTAGTGGGACAACATCCCAAAGTTGAATCAAGTGCGAAATTGAGGGATTATAAAAATGAAGAACACAAGTGCAAACGAGGAGTTCAGATTCTCAAGTGAGTCCTCATTACTGTTTCTATCCTCACCAAAAAAAAATATGTTTTGATCGCACTTTCGAGTATACCCATGGGCTTGTTCCTCCATGGACTTTATTTTTACCATTTAAACATTCTTATTCTACATTGGGAAAAAACATACTAAGTACATAGAGCTATCATCAAAAAAACCATCCAAAAACCTCAATACATGATTGATTTCAAAATGCTTCCTTAAAAAATTATAGGTATAATTTCAAGCATCAGAATACTACTAATTTTTGGGATATTTCATTTTGAGTTTGATATGAAAAGATCATCTCATTCTAGTGGGGTTTCACACAAATTCTTATCAGGTTAATTAATGAAATGTTATCATTTCTTGGGAATTGCAGTTCAATTTCAACACAAACCATTGACTAAAACAAAATCAAAGATTCATTTGACCTACCACCTATGTGTAAAAACCAGTTCCAACACAAACCATTGACTGAAAACTCAACGATTTGATTGACCTATCACCTTTAAAAACCAAGTGAGAAGTGGAATTCATCCCAGGTTTGAATTTTTTCGAAAATGCAGAGAACACATTTCTGTATATAAATTGCTCATAATGCAAATAACGAAGATATCTGATAGAAATTAATAGAATTAATTGGCAGTGTATATTCTGAAATTATTTCATTCATAATAGCTTCATTAGAAACTCAAATTGCTACATTATGAATCGGTCCATTGGAAAATTCAAAAAATACCAATATACCTGCCTTTGATTGAGAATACCTAAAATGAACCAGGGTATTGTAGGACTGTCGAATTTTGTTATCTGACTCTTTTAAAAGACCTTCTTAATTTTTTTCTGGAGCAAATTTGTTATCACCGAATGATCTATTTTGGACATCTATTTTTTAATACCAGTGAATGCCATGGTATCACAATAAATCTCCTCTCTTTCTTCAGCTTCGATTGATCTTTTCAGAAACTGGTCAGTTAGTGATAAAATCCGTTGCGGTTGTGTAGTATTTTAGAGAACTTGTCAGTTTTCAATACGTTGATCGTGCAGGTTTGGAGAATATTGTTTCATAAAAATTGTTGTGAAGTAGGGACATGACAAGGAAGTTTAGCATCAAATTCAAATTTTTATTTAAAAAACTATGGCAAACTGTATCTGTTTCTCTACAAATAAGTACACGAACATAGTTTAAGTTAAAAATGTACCTTAAGTACTAATTACCTTCATTCGCAATTTTTCATATACATAGTTATTTACTTTCTGAGAAACTGTAATAAGTACCGCTCATTGCTTAGATAGAAGAAATAAAATTTTAACATGATAGAATAATAAATTAAATATTATGTCCATCTGTATTGAATATGGAACCAACTAACTTGAAAATTCATAAAAATAATTCGCAATAAGCTAGCTTATACAATTATCTTGAAATGATTGCAGGATTGAAATGTGATTAAGCAGATATTGATATTATTTTCTCCGATTTATTCAATTTAGATACACGTGTCACAATCAATTTTTCTGATAATGAAATACCTGATATCATTTTTTTAATGATCATTGATGAATCGCACTAGTCTCTAGGACACCGCAAATATTAAATTTCAATAAGTTTGGGATTCTATACGTTCATCAGAAACTATCATTTTATAAATGCACATTAAAATACATTTTCGATGCATATATCAACCTGAGTGTGAGTTTTGCATTGGAAAACTAGAAATTCTTGGTTTATAATCGGGCAATAGTCCATGACCTTGTCTTGGTTAGATTTTTCCAGTGAACAGACTTTATCAATAATTTTTCGAACTTGTTTTACAGCAGGTATAGAAATAAGTATATAGCTGACATCACCTCCACAGCTATTGAATGCAGTAGTATGAATAGTTGGAAAGTCGAATGTTAAAGTTTCTAACTATGCTTATTCATCTTATTACCAATTTTCGATTGATCTTCGAAGATGTTTTTTTCCTTAATTATCAGGAAACATTATTTAACTTTATGACTTTCGCAAATCAATCTAATCGAGGAGAAATAACTGCAAAACCAAAAGATTGAGTTCTTGGTAAAGAGTGACGTTCGTTAAAATTGACACTGCCTGATCATCTTCACATTGAAAAACCCAATAAGGAGCGTAAAAACACTTGAGGTAACCAAATTAATATGAAAAGGAAAGGTGCATACACCTCGTGAATTGATAGTATCGGATTAAGACAGAAGAAGTGATATTTTGACAATGAAAATCCATAGATGGCATCTCATTTTATTGGCGTGGCATTGTGAAGTACTGTTTGTCATAAATTATTCCACTTTCTTATACGAGTTCTAATCAAGAGATTAAAGAAGCGTTCATTAAGTGAAATATTACGAAGAGCTGTGAAAATTGGAATACTTGATAGTGATAAATTCAATTGAATATAACCACATTTAAGAGGAACCTCATAGAATTCAAGCATAGGCTTGATTGAATGTGGTATATGATTTTGAATTGCCGGTTTCAAAACATTTCTGGTTTCAAAAAATATATTAATACATATTTTGCAATAATATATTTCAGATCAATTTTTTCCACTTCATAACAGTTGGAATTTGTCTTGAAGTGTCCTTTAAACATATCCTTTATTGTACTAAAATTATTGAGAAAAATCCTCGCACCCGTCAATTCAATTTATTCTGAGATTTTTTTAAATTAAATCAATCTCACCAATACGCCCGCACACCTTTACTTTATTTTCTGAAACTGAAAGATATGGATTGTGATACATCATATGAAAGGTAGTTTGATTTTAGCGATGTGGCTGAACGAACACTTGGTTGTGTCCTTTCTTTATTAAAAATTTAGGAAATAATTCACAATTTTTGACTGGAAAGTACTGCAATGAGACCATTATTTTTATACCTTCTACTTATTATTAAGGGAAATTCACGAATCCATAAATTTTTAATTTCGAAAGCAGGCCTCCCTAGACTTTTTGAATTTGAAGTTTCCAACCCTTATGTCCCACACCCTTCACCGTTTTTTTTCAAATTGGACTAGGTGTAAAGGATTGTGATACAGCAAATGATAGGTAAAACATTTTCAACCATTGTGAGGTCTCGAGTTGGAATTTCGGGAAATACGCAATGAAGTTAAGTCATTATTCTGCAAATATTTCTAAATTTCAAATATCTGGCGTTATTCTCCACTCGAAGTAAGAGATAATTTTTTTCTGATGTTGAATACTGGAATTCCACCTCACTCAAGCTAAGCTAATGAGATCATATTATCTTGACCTTCCACACAACTGATTACCAAAAATATTGCATATTTATTGAACCAACGGAAATAAATCATAATTAAGTATTCAAATTTATGAAGATATAATACAGTATGATATCCTCGAGACGAAATAATTCAAATAGTACTTTTTAATTTTTAGGTAGGAAATATATTTCTTGAAAACTTATTTTGCACACACATATCTACTCTAATTCTCTTGTTATCTCTCCCAAATTCATATAAAATTGTCCTTACTAATTGTTAGATTGCCAGTGTTTGTTAGAGTGCCAGTTCTCTTAAAATGACATATACAGGGTGAATCAGACGTGATCCCATCAAATGCCAAAAGGTAATTTTTTAGCTTATTTAAAGAAGAATAATTCATATAAACATGGGTCCTAAAAGGCTTTGTTACTAAGATACGGTACCTGTGTCGAAGTTCAAGAATGTTTTCTTTAGTATTTCAAAGTTGAATTTTCTATTAATTGAAATTAAGTATATACTGAACCCATTCGAATGCACCGTATGATTTGCAAAAAGATGAATGAAAGTGTGAATATACCCATTTAACATGTTTCTCAATGTTTGAGTGTTTTCTTGACAACATTACAGATATCAAATTAGTCTTCTTCTTCTTCTTCTTCATCTTATGTTAAGCCTGAGGCTTGTAAATTCCACTCTAATCCTCTATGAATGTAGACACCCAGGAGTCTTTCCAGCGTTTGGGAGGTCTGCCGATTGGTCTTCTGGTATTTGGTATTCCATCTCGGGCGATCTTAGCTATTCTTCCCATTCAAATTAGTCGAAACTCATTATTTCATTTGTGCAATTCAAAGCACAAAATAACTATTCCGTCAATAAAATGGGGTGAAAATCCATAAAAACATCACACATCCTAATTCTAAGCCCCTGATTTGAAAGTTTTACAGAGCATTTCGAATAGGTTTAGCCATACCACAAATCAAATCAAGTGTTGAAATTCCCTGATTTTGTCTGCAGTGTGAGCTTAATTCATTCTAAGCCATCAGCTTCATGACGAATAAAACAAATATGGACTGTCTTTCTTTTGATTTTCTAAGGACATGTATAACATGTCTTACGCTTTTCGCGTTTCTACTTTTTGTGAATGGTTGAATTTTCAGAAAATCTGATTACGCTCCTGATATTGTCCCTCAGCTGTCTAGATAAATGCTTCTTTGTAGACAAGGTTGTCTTAACTCGTCTTTTATAGGGCTGATGCAGTATATGCGCATTTACGTCATGTATATCCACAAGTTTGAAAAAAATTAGTATTGGCAAGCGTTGTGTAGATCGAATTGTAGAATTTTTTACACATTTCTCATCGTGTTCATAGACGCTTTCCTTCGTGCAATTGTGTAAACGTATAATCGTAGGTTTATTTGTGTCCGCATCAAAAGCTTTCGTAAAATGTATTGATGATATTAAAACAACTGCTTTGTTGTTATTTCGGCACTTGAGAAAGCAAGGTCATATTGTTGGTGAAGTCAAATAACGCTGAGTCAATCTGTCTATTTGATTTGGTTGAAAATTCTAGGGGTATTCAAAAAAAATTCCATAGTGCCTGCATATGTGAGGCCTTCTCATCCTTTCAAATTGTCCAAATTGATCAGACATTGTCGAAAATCAAAGTATCTACGAAACCGAAAACTATCACTATAACGCCGAAGTGCCGTCTCAGAGATGTTCGCGAATTTCAACTTCCGCTAGAAAATGCCTATGCCAATCTAGTCGGTGTATTAGTGCCACTGCGATGAAATAAAAATTTGTCAATTGACAGATTTTTTCTGTCAATTTACACTTTACAATTTGATTAATCGTAATCTTCTCTCTCTGTCTTTTCCTACGAAATGTACAGGGTCTTTATAAATGATTGTAAGAGCGCAGTTGGCTTTGGATTGCATAATATCAATCTCTAACCAATCAGAGCATAGCATGATCATAGAATTCTGTGGTTTGCATTATCCAAAGCCAACTGCGCTGTTACAATCATTTATAGAGACCCTGTACTATCCTCTTCTTCTAAAACTCATAGTTTTTCATTTTCTTCTATATTCAACTGAAAATTGGAATTTTAAACTTGAAACTATTTTCACGAAATTCGAATAATACCTATGTCGGTACGGACTGTGAAATGCACCAAAGTAAACAATCTCTGATACCTATCGTGAAAACCGTGCACTTTTATTTCCTTTGGTTCTAAAAGCACTAATTAGGCACTAAATATTGGTATATTCATTTCATAGCAATAAGTTGGTTCCTGAGGTCCCATAGGGCCTAATTGAGCACTGAATATTGAACACAGTTTTGGAATTAGAGTTTCCGACTCTTCACTAACTTCACAGACCCCATATACACGTCAACCAGTTGACTCCTGACGTGCGAAAGTAGCCATCTAAATGGAGAACCTGTTGAATTGCCAGATTAAATCTGTCAATTGACAGATACAAAAGAGTCAATTGACAGATTAAAATATGTCAATTAATAGATTCAAAAGTGTCAATTGAAAGATTTGAATCTGTCATTTGACAGATTAAAAAGTCAATTGACAAATTAAAAGTGTATATTGACAGATTCGCATTTCATTGCAGTGGCACTTTTAGAATATAGAATAGTTATAATATATTCTATGGTGGCACTTATACGCCGTAGTACTTCTTGCATTAGAAAACTATCCATCATGTTGTTTGAAGGTATTAAAATGCTGCAGGCGATATGATATGATGGAAAATGGAAATAGATGGCGCTCGCAAATGGCCTGTGAGACCGCACGTCGGCGTTTAAGGGATTAAGCTGAAAAATCTCCCTTCAGCATGTGATGACATTATTCTGTAACATTAACATTTATGGTGTAGGTACCCGGTTTTTCACTATAATTTGACCCCCCTTTTAACTTTGTTACTGAAGGAGATACAAAAAAATGTTTCGTATAAAGTTTCACGAAATCAACTGAGGTTTTGTGATATGAGTCCAGAAACTGAAATATATACAGGGTGACCAACATATTGATGGCAACCTCATTTTTTCAAATGGAACACCCTGTATATTTTTCCATATTTGGTTAGCTTTTTTTCCCCTGATTTTGAATATGTAACATATGTTGGTCTATCTTTCTTACTCTGAGCACCACACAGTTTCAAATTTCAATAACCATCTGGCATAGCGTTTTAGAAGTTCGTGAATATTTAAGTGGCCAATTTGATTTACTTTAGCAATAATAACAATCAATGAAAGCGGAGAATAATATTAATGATATAAAATCAACCAATATTAAACCCATAATTCGGAACTAATCCCGTCAGCGCACAAAGAATAATGATAATATTGTAATGATAAGGAACAAAATTTTGATGCTATCAAAAATAGTCTAAACAACTTGAGACAACTATATGAACTATGTGTATTGAATGAAGGTGGTCATTTTGAGCAATTTTTTTAGTTGATGTTATTCTTACCATACTACCAAAGTTTATCATTTTTCATTGGTTAAGTAATTGCTAAGTATTCATTCTAAAATAATAATTTTAAGGAGATTGTTTGGATATTTATAATTTCGTAGGTATTTCACATAGTTTTTTATTAGGTGTCATCATTTCAAAACTTTGAGTCTCTGAAAATTGAAGAGACACATCCGCATACTCATTTATATTCGAGATCAGGAGGAAATAGCCTATCAAAAAAAGGAAGAAAATACAGAACAGGGTGTCCCATTTGAAAAAATATAGTTGCATTCAATGTTGTTCACCCTGTATATCTTCCCATTAACTCCAGAAATGAGCATTTTCATTAAACGCACTCTGCCACTTGTAGAAGGATTACAGATCTTGGCAGGTGGTTCTTAAAATTTGAAACTCTGTGGTTCTCAGAATGAGAGAGATAGACCAACATATGTTACATATTCGGAATCAGGGGAAAAGAGCTAGCCAAACATGGAAAACTATACAGGGTGTTCCATTTGAAAAAATGAAGTTGCCATCAATATGTCGGCCAGCCTGTATATATTTCAGTTTCTGGACTCATATTAAAAAACATCAGTTGATTTCGTGAAACTTTTATACGAAAAATTTTTTTGTATCTCCTTTATTAACAAAGTTAAAGGGGGGGTCAAATTATAGTGAAAAACCCGGTACAACGAAAAGATTCTTGAACATTACATAGTGACAATTGAAATTCTTTGATGCCCCTCAATCTTTCTTATTTCTCGCGGAAAATAATTAATTTGCAGTTGGAACCTATATTGCAGGTAATGAATTCTTCTAATTGCGTCACTACATGATCCTCAATGAAAATTAATATTGTCATTTGTCAAGCCTTATAGTATACCCTGCACGTGGATCCGGTTCAGAAGCTTCTCAATGGTAAGCTCTTCCAAGAAAAGTGTAGAAAAAGTTATATTATTTTTGGATCACGATCACATAAATACTAGAATAAAATTTAGATTCTTCGGAAAGTACGTTGGATACCACAACAAATTCATATGAAACCGAAATAATAAATCCGTTTCTTGGTAGTGGTGTTACGTGACTCTCATTAGGTACTGACAAGAATTGAAAATATTTGTATTGTTCAATGTTATTTGAGTGGAATTACCAGAAAGATGTGAAAGAATACTGATGTAGCGCTAGAAGTTAGGACTCCTTATTAATGTCCAGTAGAGCATTCGATGATTTTTTTCGAAATCAGGAAAAAATCCAAATCTATAAGAATAAACTATATGGACTTGCCATGTATTTCGTATACAATTGAACTTGTAATTGCCTGAAATATATTCCATCCATAAATTTTTCCACTCATTTCAATTCCAACGATTCTCTTCAAATTGGTCGATTCATAAAAAAGACCCAATTTGTGACAAAAACCCAATTGATAGCAGGACATCGAACATTGAACCTGCACTCAAATTTGAAGGAGTGAAAGAAAATATTTAGTTTGGAGGATGGAAAAAAGTGTTTATTTTGAGTCTTGAATTTGGAAATGACAATGACTATACATCGATTAATGTGAACTGTTTTTTTTTAGAGTTTGGTATTATTGTGCACACATGGGTCATTTTTCTCCACAGTTACGCATATATTTCATTGAATCTATAATCTATGTGACTTACTATGTTTTTTTGAGTACATTTATATGAATAACCCTTTTTATTATTATATTTTCACTGGAAAGTGCATCAGTTGAAATAGCGTTAAAAAATATACTGTATGATCAACAAACTGATATTCACAAATCGGTAGATTAATTCGGTGTTCTGTCTCTTGAACTGGATATCAAAATTACTGTCTATAGTAACAATCAACTTGATCAAGTTTCCAATTCAACATATAGGCGCATGGTAGGCGTTTGTTCATTTATCTCAAGTTGGCATTATTTGCTGTCATAACGTAAAATAAGTCAACGTTGCCGAATGTACCCGGCCTCGTCCGACGAGCTTGCAAATTATCAGAGAACTCTATGCAATATTGACAAAATTGCGTATCAATCTGACAAGAAAATAAACGACATAAACAAAAATTCTAATATACACAGTGGAATATGCCTAACTTTCATGGCCAACCGACGGCTCAATCTTTCGTGAACGGACTATACGTAAACCGTAAAAAAAATAAGAAAAGCCCTGAGCAGGTGTTGAAACAATAATGTTATTTTCTCAAAATTTTGGAGAGAACTTGAACTTCATACTGAGCATAAGAATGCAGAATCTCACCACGATCAGATTTACATTCTGGAAATTGTTCAAAAATTGAAATATGTAAAAAATCAATAATCAAAACCTTAAATTCTATGGTTCAGATGATACCATCGTCTTCAAATCCAGCAAGAACATTTAATATATCAATCTTCATTCATTAAATAAATTTCAGTGGAATCGGATATCTTGTTATGAAAATATAAATATTTCAATTGAATTTTCTATTGTTCTGTTCACACCATGGCCACAAAAATTTGCGTGAGGCTTATTATGAGCATCTTGCATGTAACCGCAAAATTTCATTTCTATTGGTTCCGTTTTGTCTGAGATACTGGGGAACAAAAATTTCGAATGGGCATATTTTATGAAACTCCTGAACGATCCTGCTGGTTAACCAACTTAACCGCGACATTTGGGACCCCAACCTAGCCTGAAAATCCCATGTATCTAGGACAATCCTTTCGGATTGTCCTATCTTGCTCAAGGCCGGACAATTATACAAAATATCTCATTGATCGCAGTGTAAAAATGTAGTCTTTTTACCAATCAATCACAACTCAATATGATTAAATCTAACGGTTTTTTTATTAATAAAAATCGTTAAAAGGAAGAATTAACGAATACGTTCTCCCTAATCTTTGGTTGGAAGATTCGAAATTTTCTATGTACCTACTCAAAACTTTCCATTTCAACAATTATGTGTTTTCGGTAAGATCAGAAAATATGCATATCAAAATGCCTCCATTTTGTTGTTACTTGCCGTAGATGAATTTCGTAATCGCAATTTTATCTCAAATATCCAATTTACGTCATTCCTCTGTTACTTCAGTTCTAAATGAACTAGCAGTTCGACAATTGATAACAGTAAAAGAAAATATGTGTACGAAATGAACTGATTAGCATGTCTTTCAAATATAATATAGCATTCGCCAAAATATGCAGATAGTGGAATCGCACCTCTATGTCCTTCATAAATACAATTTTATCGCAAATACGTTAAAATAACTCATTATGAATATTTTAAGTTTGTTTTAGTCACTCCGTGTGTTATCGGTACCATAACAACACTAAAAGTTGCTCAATTTTCAACATCTCTTATCCCACACTCACAATGAAGTCTGTTCTGTTTGTGAAATGATCCAGTTCTGAATTGTTTCGTTTCTAGCAGTACCAGTAGCATTCTACTAACCAGAACCAAGCGTATCAAACCAATTGAAGTTATCCCTGGTGGTGACATTAAACAACTTTCTTTTATTGTTACTACTGATATTATCATTCAAACCAGTTCAAATTCACTTCATTTTCCGGAGCGATTATTCCTTGAATTAAAATTCTCTTTGCGTTATATAGTTCTCTCGAAAAGTTCTCAAAGTCAATGTTAACGCTTCTAGAGTATTATGGTATGAATATTTATTTTAAATGTTGCTGTATTATCGTCTTCAGAAACGGAAACTGATACGCGTTTTAAATTCGCTTACTGCAGGGATGGGTACTCGACACATCCAGATATTCCTGCTGTTTCTGGCTGGATTCATAGGATATGGAATGAGAGCAAACATGTCAGTTGGGATAGTGGCCATGATGAGTAAGACTCCTCCTGATGATAGTATTCCTGTAAGTATTAAATGCTATATAGTCTAGTCATTTTAGTATGTTTACCTCGAAATTTGAGATACCCAGCTGTAAGTCTGTAAATACAGTGGAACTTCCCTATAGCGAACGTTTGTTTAACGATTTTTTCTGTATAACGTATTTCGTTCAAGCACCTTACACCTTGAATTCGAATTCCATGTTAAAAACACCCTCTAAAACGAAGTAATTTCGAATAACAACTAAACCTCTAAAACGAAATATTCCATGAACAAGAACATCACTCCTTGAATTGGTAAAAAAGTATAAGGGTGGGGTTTTTCCATAAGTATGCCGGACGTAGGTAATAAATCCCGATCATAAACTAAACCATTTCGGCGGGCGGATAGATCCTCCCGAAACGTTGGATTCAGCTGGAAAGGTTGATAATTACGGTAACTTTAAATGATTTCGCTAATATCGATGTAATTTTGCAACAAATTAGCTGTGTTGGATATCACTACGATAGCATTGATGATACCGATAGCGATGATTTGGAGGGGTAACCGGCCGAAAAACCAAATCGTGAAGAAGTACTTCAAGCCTTTAAAACGTGTCGTCGCTTTTCGATCCATTGAAGGGGTTCCGGAAAATATTTTTGAATCTTTGAGAAAAGGCGGAGTTTTTTTCATGAGATAAATTAACTTCAATATTAAATATCATAGACCTGGAAATATTATTGACACTTTGATATCGATAAAAAAGGTGCATCCTTTTTTATCGGATAAAAACTTCTCTTCCTCAATATGTCAATTATGCTCAGTTGCAGGAACGTCCATTAAAATTTAAAGGTCCATTAAACCCTTAATCCTCCATTAGTTCCTTGTAATAATGGAGGATTAAGAGTTTAATGGACCTTTAAATTTTAATGGACGTTCCTGCAACTGAGCATTAGTCTGTCAGATTTTTTAATTTTGAACATATAGTGCTTTCATTTATAACAGTTGTGTATTTAATAATTGTACTTTCAAATAATCGAATTTTATTGTATTTGCAAAGATAATTATTGTTGTTGTTCATCCATATATTCTGTCATTAATTTATCTTGCCAAAAAATGTTCGAGCTTTGCTTTTATCAGATAAATTTCTCTTCAACTTAAAGTTTTGCCAGTCACTAAATTTGCTCGAAAAACTGACATCAGATAAAATCGCTCCACCTTAGGTGTCGCGATTTTATCATATCAGTTTTTCTCATGAAATTAGTGATTAGCAAAACTGTTTCGTTGCAAAGAGAAATTTATCCGATAAAAAAAAAGCTCTTGTGTTTTTACTGTTGAATAAAATTTCTTAATTGTACCACTCGGACAAAAATTACGAATTATTTGCCCAATAATCGCGAATAGCTATGTATTGTATACGTTCCTACATAATATGCTATAACTATTAGAAATGCACTCACACACTTTTGTGAGTATGTATATGGGTTCACAATTAAACATTCAATTGCTTGTTTCGATACTTGACACTATGAAAAAAACTTCCGTATAACGAAATTTCTGTATAACGAAATATTATTGCGGATTTTGCGATTTCGTTATAGAGAAGTTCTTCTATACTTGTACATTGACACCCTTAAAGTTGTCTCAAGACATTTTCATCCACTGGAACATGAAGAAAAAATTCTAGAACTAACACTTGAAGACTTCAATTCATTTTACGGTAGAAACTCATAAAATATCTAAGTTTTATAGTAGTCATATTCGAAATAGTCATCATTCTTTTTTTTTAATTAAAAATATCCGTTTTCCTTTCTGCCTACAATAAGGATGTACGCCCTTAAGATAAGTTGCATTGAAAAAACTGTCACAGTTGTGCTCACCTGACATAGTGTTATATTTCGTTTATGGTCGACAAGGATTTGGTCAGACGTTGACTACGACTGTTTAAATATTCAATCAAAAAGTGTTATTTATTTTTGCTTCGATTTTTTCATTCGAATATTTTCAGTATAACAAACATGTTGCAGACATATCCGGAGTGGGACAACAAGGACACTATTCTTTCTTCCTTCTTCTGGGGTTACGTTGTGTTTCAAATTGGAGCCGGACAAATCGCGGAAAAATATGGACCGAAATATTTCCTAACAGCATCGTTCACAATAGCTTCGTGTTTCAGTATTCTGACACCATATATGGCTGCTCAGTTCGGCTCAACCGGTGTTATTATCAACAGGGTTATTCAGGGACTTTGCCAAGGATTTCTTTTTCCCTCAAGTCACTGCGTGTTGAGTAAGTGGACACCACTGGCAGAAAGGTCAAGAATTGCTGGATTTGTCTATACTGGTGAGTTGAACAGAAGCTAGAAAACTAAATATAAATGAATAGATATCAAAAAAGTTAAGAAAAGTCCTTAGCAGGTGCCTTTGAGCACTCATTCATTGGTGGAGCAATGATGCTATTACCTCAAAATTTTGTATAAAACTTGAAACTCATGCTAAGTAGATGAATGCAAAATTTCAACACGATAGGAATTATATTCTGGAAATTATTCAGAAAAATTAAATTCTATGGTTTGAATGCTCTTGAAACTTTGCATGAATATTCAGTATATCAGTCTTCATTCACCGAATAATTTTTACACTAATCAGATATCTTGTTATGGAAATATAAAGCTTCTTCTTTTCGATATTCCAATTGGATTTACTATTGTTCTGTTAATACTAGGGTCACATGCATCTGCATGTGGCCGCAAAATTTAATTTCTGTTGGTTCCCTTTTGTCTGAGATATTGAGGAACAAAAATTTTGACAGGCCATATTTTATGGAACAGCCTGTACGGTTTGACTGGTTAACGTACTTAACCCAGGCATTTGGGAACCGTACTCATCCTGAAAATTTCAAGAGACTAGGACAATCCCTTCGAAAGTTATCGTGCTAACGGTTGCCGACAGAATTTAATTTGACCACGGATTCGTCATTAGGGAGTCGAACTCAAACGTTTGAGACTATTTTCGGCTCAACATTCGTAAATTACAGACATTTGCGCAAGACGATATAGCACTCGCTTAAGCAGAACGAGCGCTCAAAATCCCTGGTGCCGTATTCTCGAGAAGTGGTATTCGAAAACGTATACGAACTTCATTGCGCGAGTCCCTGTTTTACCTGCAAAAATGCACACCGCGCAATGAAGTTCGTATACGTTTTGGACTATCACTTCTCGAGAATACGGGCCCTGGTCGCGACAATGGAAAACCATTTAGAATATCTAGGAACAATCTGAATACTAGTAGAAAAGACGCAGGGCTCAAAACATAAGACTGTGGGTTGCTTAGGAAAGGGTATTCAATGAAGTGGGCACGAACAACAAGGTCTCTCTAGTCTAGGTTCCTGGTTACTCTAGAATCAGAGAAAAGTAGCACAAACGACACTTACTTCCCCAGAACTCTTGTGTGGTTTGAGCTAATTTATCTATAGATATAGATAAGAAGGAGGAAACTGAGTAGAAGTAGAAGTAGAATGACAGCTCAAAAAGTCTGGTCGCGACAATGGAAAACCATTTAGTATATTTAGGAACAATATCAATACTAAGAATAAATTGTAGTAGAAAAGGCGCAAGGCTCAAAACAGAAGACTGTGGGTTGCTTAGGAAAAGGTATTCGAAGAAGTGGACACAAACAACCAGGTCTTTGTAGTCTAGGTTCCTGATCACTCTACAATATTTCCAGTGTATTTCAGAAAGCGCCAAGTGTATTTCAGAAAGCGTCAATTGTATTTCAGATTAGTCAATTGTATTTCAGAAAGCGTCACTTGTATTTCAGATTAGTCAATTGTATATCAGAAATCGTCAATTGTATTTCAGAAACATCACTGAATTACAAATGACGGGTTCTGAAATACATATGATATAATCTGAAATACAATTAACGCTTTCTGAAATACAATTGACTAATCTGAAATACAATTGACGCTTCTGAAATACAATTGACTATTCTGAATACAATTGACGCTTTCTGAAATATACTTGGAAATGGTGTAGAATCAGAGAAAAGTAGCACAAACGCTACTTGCCCAGAACTCTTGTGTGGTTTGAGCAAATACACCTATAAAAAGAGGAAACTGAAAAAGAAACACTCTGGAGGAATGGATCATTCCTAACGGATGCTTCGGAACATCAAGACAGCAAACTCTAAAGAGTATGTGGATCTCAGTAGGAATGAGGTACGCCTCCTCAATGGCTTTCTAGCAGGACTGTGTCGCCTTAAGAAGCATGTGATGAGAATTGGCTTCACAGAAACTGACGAGTGTAGATTCTGTGTGGAAGAGAAAGAAATTGCTTTTCACATAGTTACAGAATGCCATTACGAACCTTTACGAAGAATAATAGAGGAATTATACGATAAATAGGATCTAGCTTCATGAAAGCTCTCTCTGATACAGGAGTCCATTAGGGCTCAGAAACTAAACGGGGAACTGTAGGTAGATGCTAAAAATGTTTATGTCAATTGTCCGTTTTTGTATAGAACCCAATACGTGAAATTGAAACTTAAAATAACGATTTAATTGCTTGACGGTGTAATGAATTCGAAATCGTATTTTCAGTAGAAGGCATCATACCAAAACAATGGATATCACAAGTGTGTCATCTGAAATTGTCAGGTTTTACCACGATGAAATCGAAAAAAAAACTATTGGTTTTTTGAAAATACAGGGATATTATCTTATCGTTAGGAAAATATGAATATTTACTGCCAGTTTTGTGTTCTTCTTCTGTTGATATCGTTGTCATTTGAAAAAGAATTCACCTCTCCTATTGGTATAATTCTCTAAACTGGTAGTGATTAAATCCAACATTTGCTAGAACACTATGGTATCAATTTCGATGCTTCCCTGAGCGATGTACTGGGTGGTCAGCTGAAAAATTCCGATATAAAAGCGCTCTAAAATTGTTTTGAATAGGAATAGAGAAGTGGCGATGGTCTTAAACGAAGGAGGGGTTCATGGAATTTAGTCGCCATGGTTCCCTGAGCGGATGAGGAGTGTTCGTTCTAGTGCACGCTTATTATCAAAATCAACATTTTTATGATGAAGCCCATTTCCATCTCAACGGCCATGTAAACCAACAAAATCGCCGGTATTGGTCTTCAGAAAAACCCTAGAGAGAAGCATGAAACTCAATTGCATAGTCTGAAGGTGACACTTTGATGTGCAATACACGCACAAGGCATTATGGGGCCGTACTGTCTCGAAAACGGACGCGACCGAGCAATAACACTGGATTCTGATCGTTTTGTCGACATATTGAACAATTTTTTTGAACCAGCCCTTCAAGACTTTGATGGGCACAATCAAGACACTTGGTTTCAGCAAGGTGGGGCCACTTGTCACACTTCAAATCGGTCTTTAGTTGTTATTCAGGCATTTTTTCCTGAAAAATTGATATCTCGGCGTGGAGACCTTTCATGGCCCACCAGAAGCCCAGACTTTTACTTATGGACCTCAAAGTGTAGTCTACCGCAACAATCCCCGCACTCTAATTGCGTTGAAGGAAATTCGAGCCATCGGTCCAGAAACTTTGCGTGTGTTTTTCTAAAATTGGGGGCTCGACTCGAAGAGTGCCGGCAGAAAAACGGTGGACATTCCGACAGAGTAATTTTTAAGAAATAATGAATTCCCAAGAGCATTATTTGTAGAAAAAAATTAAGATAATATAATAGTAATATATTTTTTTATTTCAGCTGGTCCTCTGGGAACTAGTGTGTCTATGGTTCTAACTGGATTCATTTCGGACACACATTTTGGTTGGCCATATGTATTCTATCTCTACGGGTGCATAGGTTTAGCATGGGTTTTGATCTACAATTATTTTGGTTGCAACAAGCCGTCGGAGCATAAAACTATGTCTATTGAAGAAAGAAAATATATCGAAGAAAATAACCAAGGAACTCAAAACGATGAAGTATGAAGGAAAGTAAAATAAGTATTACCTTACACTGACAAATATATTTCAAGGTACCACTGAAGACACCATGGCGCTCAATTTTGACGTCTTTACCATTTTGGGCAATATTGGTAGCTCATGTTGGCAATAACTGGGGATTCTGGACGTTGCTAACAGAAATTCCGTCGTTTATGTCGTCTGTACTCAAATACGATATAAAAAGTGTAAGTATCAGGTAATTTACCCAGAAGTTTTTGCTGTAAATTCAATTACTTTTTCAGAATAGCGAACTATCTGCTATACCTTACCTGGGCTATTGTCTTCTTGGACTTCTTTTGAGTCCAATATCAGATGCTGTGATTGGCAGAAAAATTTTGAGTCTTGAGAGAAGTCGAAAGGTTTTTAATTGTATTGGTGAGTATGATTATTTCAGTTTGCTCTTCTATTGGTTTTTTATTCTGCTTTCGAATGTGAGATTGCAGTTCAATTTAATTTTCAATCACAGTTCCTTTGGTTGAATATAAGTAGCAAAATTAAATTCTGGAACGAAGCCTCATTTGAATACAGTTGATATTATGCAGCTCCCAAAGATATCCAAAAAAATTCAGGAAAATAACTCTTTTCCAGCTGCAGTCTCCACAAAATTCCATCAGACTTCGCAATGGTTATTTTCTTTCAAAAAATAAATGAAATAATGCCTATCGAATAGATAATTTATGTCCTCATTATGCATTCAGGAAATCTCAGGATAGAATAATTTGAAGCTGATTAAATCGTTATTTTTCCTGCGATATGCTCCCCGAAGTTTACTTCAAGTTCAAGCTCAAATGAAGATTTGATCAAAAAAAATTTGATTTATTTTCATCCAAGTATCATTATCGGAGTTATAATATAGCAAGGATAAATCCACCAATATCAATAAAAGGTTTCTAGGTATAAAATATAAATCGTTGTTGAAAAATCTGATTGAATCTTCAGGAAATTTATTTTGAAATTTCTATATTTTTTTCTATTCTTTCCTTTCAATAGGCATATGTTTTAGCATTCTTTTTTTTCAGGTCTGATTTTGCCAGCTATTTTCTTAATCGCCTTAGGCTACTTACCGACTGGTCATGAAAATATTGCTGTTCTTCTTCTGATATTGGCTGTTTCTACAAATGCTGGTGTTTTGGTAGGATTCAACTTAAACCACATAGATATTTCGCCAAACTTTGCGGGTACCTTGATGGGCTTGACCAATTGTGCAGCCATTTTGGATCATTCATTGGTCCGTTAGTAGTAAAATATATTGTAACCGATCCAGTGAGTATGATATTACAGTCCATAAACATTATGGAACAAATTAATTTTCTCAGAAGAAAAATATTTGGCAACAAAATCCTGAAACATTTTAATTTTTGTTTCACCTGTACCAAATTTTTATGAATTTTGGAAGGATATTTGTTGCACTCTGTGCCATCCCTATCCTATCAACCCCAGAGTAAAAAGTAAAGTAGAGATGCCTTCGCGCATTTGTTTCGCAGCCAAGTAGAATATGTTTATGCACGTAAACAATATTTCGGCGTTGCGAACTCGTGCCGTATGTTTATCCGTATTGGGATAATTGGTCTCCAGCTCTCCTATTCTGATACTAACAGCTTGCGTCTGTTACAGAAAATTCTGTCAGTTTGGCAGCATCGTCTCTGTTAGTGTTTAGATTCTGTTTCATTTCGAGTTGAGGTTCATAAACTGATTTGGTGGCAATTCATTGTTGCTTAAGGCTATTCTAGCTAAGGCAAAATTACGAAAATGTTGTATTATATTCAGGAATTGCAGAAATGAAAATCTAACCTGTTGTTACTTCACCTCAGTGCGGCAGTGAAATGCTTTCCATCTCACTCTAGAGCTTGGTTGATTACAATGCAGTACTATTCACGCTTAGGGGCATCTCTATGTCAATTTCCTACTCTGAGCTATCAACTCTCTAAGTTTTTTGAATAGGGAAAGTGGGTCATGAGGATGGCACATAGTGCAACAAAAATGCCCCAAAATTGCATAAAAATTTGGTAAAAGTGAAACAAAAATTGACCTGTTTCAGAATTTTGTTGCCGAATATTTTTCATTTGAGAAAATTACTTCATTCTGAAATATTGACGCGCACTTCTTATTCGCTAGAAAATTAACTCCTACCAAAATTATTTCAATGCTGAGAGAAACATTAAGAACTTTTTTCGTGTCCAAAGTGATACGAGTACAATTGTTTTTTTTTTCAGTAACTCTCGAACTCTATTTTCATTTTGAAAAAAGTCATTAATTAAGTTGAAAGCATTTTCTATCGGTAAGAATTTTAGTTTTACCGAACTCGAATGTGATAACAGTAAAAGTTAAATTGAAATTTTGAGAATAAGTTAGTATCTAGAAGTCGCTGTTAAATATTAGGCATTTATCTCCTCATTTCACTCGAAAACAACTAAAGTACCTACTCATGGATAATGGCTAGCTGAAAAAACTCAACATAATAAGCCTTCGTTAAAAGTGTTCTCAAAGTACTATGATGACTTAATTTACATTGTGTCGGTAAAGTATGAAACAAGTTTATTTTTAGCTAAACAGATCATTTTAGGAAATAATCCTGAAACAAGTCGATTTTTTGTTTTAACTTACCGTATTTTGAAATAATGATCTAATATACAGGATGATTTACTTTCGAGTAATAAGGTCACCATCAATCTATCACATGTTGATTTCAATGGTTACAGGGGGCACAAAAATAAAATAGTTTTGCTCATGAAGAAACGCGTAACATTCTTTATCAGTCTAATTAACAATATCATCAAAAATACTTATTGTCTAGCGGCAATTGCTTTAAATGTAACACCCTGTAGTGTGTTGCATTTTTAGATTAATAAAAATGAGCTGTTTCCCAAGATGTTACAAAACTATCGTGTTTTGTACACGCTGTACCAATTTGTATCAACATGTGATAAATTGTTGGAATCAGCTCAGCTATAATAATGGGAAAATTGAGACAAAATGGGGGTGTTCCACTTAAAAAAATGACGATGACGACATTACTCGAAAATATTTCACTTTGTTTATTAGATTATCATTTTAAAATACGATAAATTAAAATAAAAAATGGTCCTGTTTCGAGATTATTTCTTAAAATGGTCTGTTTAGCTAAAAAAGAATTTATTCCATACTTTACGGACACAGTGCAGATATCTTTTTGAATTGCAGGATGATGAGCTTTTATGGAGAATAGTATTCATGATATCAGCAGGCCTATACATAGCTTCGGCCATATTCTTTGTTATTTTTGGATCTGGAGAAAGACAAGCTTGGAATGAACCTGAAGGTGGAACCAAAGGTGAGTATCTGGAAAACGAAGTTAAATAATTTCACCAACTTGTTTCATTGCAGTCGAGAGGAATGGAAATATTCCAGAACACAAAGGAAGCAAGTTGAGTGCATGATACTCAATCCATTGGGTATTTTATGATTGTTTCACATTGAAACGCATATTGCTTATCTGTGATAAATTTAATAAAATATTATTTATGAATTTGCCTTTTTCTGTCGAGAGACAATGGGTTCTATCCTATTTTATAATTCGGAGAAACTTGTACGTTGTACGCTAAGCTTTAAATTTATCCTAGGTTATTTGCTTCACAAAATTAATCAATAAAATAATACTCAAATCGAGAATTATGTGAGATAAACAGAGACCATCTCGAATGTAGGAAAAGAATAAACTTTACAATAGAAGCAAAATGGTTGAAGAATTCATTAAAAAAATAATTGCTGTTATCCGTACAGTTGGTGAAAATAAAATATAGATTGAAAGGAGTTCATTCTGATTCAAATTTTATATCAACCAATTCTCACTAAATTCTCACACAATAAAATGATACATTAAGTATATAATTGAGTAGCTTAATTTAAGAGAAAACTTTTTTACTTTGGAAATCGAATGATACAATAAGTCATTAGTGGTGTTATCACTGCGATAATGTAAGTCAAGGATCATCTGAAGATGAAAAGAAACTTTGCATTCAACTGACCAAAAGCAACAAACTAGTTTGAGTTAGGATACTTGCTTATCAGGACATTCGAAGAAGAAAAAAAAACCAAGAGGTAAAAAGTACTATCAGCAGATGATCACCCTGCTCATAAAAGCATTAAGGTGAATGATGATCTGGGGTGAAGAGAGAAGTAATCTCATAACTGTCTCTACATCATACGATAAAGACGATAGAGCTTAATATGCTTTCTTGTGGTACCTCTAGCTCTTTGAATTCTTCTTCTGTTATTATTTTTTCCTCATTCGGAGAAATCACACTCTTTATTTACGGTTTGGTGTAATTGAAACCACTTCAGTTCATTTCTTTCATTCCATGGACATGGATCAAATATAAATTCAACGTTAAATTTAAATCCTCCAAAGCATTTAATTCCTGAAATGAACCAATCGGACAAGCATTAAAAAAGAATATGACAATAAAGTAAAAGTTAAGAATAACTTAAAACCTTAAAATAACAAATATGAAGCTTTGAGTATTCGGTATGTGATACAAATACTTCAATAGAATTAACTTGAATTCATTGATACCATCAATAATAATTCTTGATGAAGAATTGAGGTGCATTCGAAATGATTTCAATTGAAATATTATCTTTCAATGTCAATTAGACTACAAACGAAAAAAGACACAATTCCAAAGATTTTTCAAGTTTGTCAGAAGAAGGAGTCTGATATAGACATCGAAACGTTACGTAATCCTTTCCATTTATTTTTTTAGGAATAAGCTACGAATATGATGCATATCACCTACTTAGGGGAAGATCGCATAAGTATAGTGCGTTCACGAATTTTTCGGCCGTCGGTCGGCCATGACAATTTGGCATATTCCACCGTGATTATTAAAATTTAAGGTTATGTTGTTCATTTTCTTGTCAGATTGATACGCAATGTTGTCAATATAACATAGAGTTTCCTGATAACTGGGAAGATCGTCGGACGAGGCCGAGTACATAGTCCGATTAACAAACCGCAACTGTTAGGAATCCTACCTACTCTGAAAATTCAAGTCTCTAGGACAATCTTTTCTAGAGTTATTTACGGCCGGCCGGACGGAGGGCCCGACGGACAGAATTGAATTTGACAACGGATTCGTCATCGTCGAACATTATCCTTTGAATCCATCGTCCGCTCAAAATTCATAAACAACTTACATTTGAGCATAACCGTAAAGCAAGTTATCAAGAAATATTTCATGAGAATCTCCACAATCCAAATTATTTTGAACAGTTTGGTACCTTCTAATGCAATGTTGACTAAGAAACAAATTAAAAGGAAAGCATTTACGTAGTCAGAAATTGTTGCGAATTGACCATATTGTGAAAGCAATGATATACCAATAATTTGAGTATCCTGAGAATTATTCGTGCTATTCAAATCGGAACAGTTTTCTATTTCAGTATCTGAAATGGCTGGTTATGATGAATTCTGAGGTAGTCATTTTGCTGATAGTTTTTCGAATTTCGGAAGTGGAGTCAGAAGTTTTCTATTGTGAAAACAATGACAATAATTTGAATATCTTGAGTCCCATATTTGGAACTATTCCGTATTATTCAATTTCGAATAGAAAGGTATGGTGAATTTCGATATAATAATTTTGCTTATTGTACTTCGTAGTGCTATCAAAACCAAACAGAAGCAGGTAAGAAATGACACACCATACAGTCATTTTCCTCAAATTACATACATTCCGAACAGGTGATACCAACGATATGCTCAGTCATTCCTAGCAATTATTCGGGTCTGCCAACTATAACATTTTCTCAAAAATTACGGAATTGCTATTGTTTATTGGCAATTATACAGGAATTCGAAATATCATGTATATTCCCGGCAAATTCAACGATTTAATTGAAATAATCATATCTCATTCTGAATATTCTAATTATCCACACGAGTTGGTTGATAATTGTTTCTATCATCAGTCATTCTGCACGGATGATGAATTTTGGTTTTGAAAAATTCAAATATCTTACGATACCATTTCTGTATGCTCGTTACTCAGGAAACATTTCGCTTCATGAATGGAGAACTCAAGGTCAAAAGTAGTTCTGTCCTCCATCAAAAGAACGAAAAAGAATAAGAAGAACCCTTATATGACCCTAAAAACGAATTAGGTATAGTCCGTTCACGAAAGGTTGAGCACATAGTAGGCGTTTCTTTATTTATCAGAAGTTGGCAGTATTTACTGTCATAAAGTAGAATTAAGTCAACGCTTCCGAATGTACTCGGCCTCGTTCGACGAGCTTGCGAGTTTTCAGAGAACTCTATGCAATATTGACAACATTGCGTATCAATCTGACATGAAAATAAAGAACACAACCTAGAATTTTAATAAACACAGTGGAATATGCCAAATTTCCATGGCCAACCGACGGCTCAACCTTTCGTGAACGGAGTATACTTTGTTTACTATCTGTATTGTTATTTACTGTTTCACCGTGATGCGAGTATGATAATACTATAGAATTTTCGAACTGCAGAATGACAAGATAAAATATATAAACAGAATTTTCAAATATTTCTACAGGTTCATTTCTCGAGGATTTCTAAAAGCAGTAAATTCCATAGTTCCCCTCTGTAAATTTGAAAGTTTCATTCACAAATTAGACCTTGAACCATCCTGAGACTTCCAATTCTAACATCGATGATCTCGGAAGTCTACATATGACGTCAAAAGACCAAAATATTTTATGCTTTAACCACACTTAGCTCCTGCCACTAGCGCTTGCGCTGCGGTTATAATTACCGAAATAATCTGTGGCAGTATCGAAGGCAGTGAGCCTTGACACTCTGCTGCAATATTTCCCTCTCGACCAAGTGTCAGCAACGGACAAATAAATTCCAACAACCTAGTTAAATGTAGAGAATGTAATCAGTAATCACTACACATCTGCGCGTTCCCTAAATTGGAAGTTTTTCGTACGGAAGTCAAAGGACCGGTAGCGCGAACAGAAGTGGGTTGCTGTGGATTTTCTTTCTCCGTCATTGCCGACACTTGCTCGAAAGGGAAATGTTGCGGCAGAGTGTGAATGGTCACTGCCTTCGATACTGCCGCAAAAGCATTCGCGCGATCGGCAGTGGCAGGGGCTAAGTGTAATTGAGGCTTTAGAGGCCTACAAACACCTGTATGAAAGAAGACCTTATGTGATTCCCTACTTTCTGATATCATCAAGAATTTTTCATTTCTATTCAAGGTATCTTCACAAGATTTTATTTAGTCTCTGTATCGTTTTTGAGCAGCTTGATATAAAATTTTGATTTCAACAAATTCGATGTAAAAAATTCGAATCTGAATAAGTCGTAAAACACTCGACCGATTTGATCCATCAACAAGCAAAACCTGGATATTCCCTCTTCAAATTTACTTGAAAATTTCAAGTTTCTATGACATTCTTTAAAAAAGAATTTCGGGTTTCCTATTCGAGAAGTTCAATAACTTTCGTATAATTCTTCACATAAGATTTTTTGAAGGAATGTTGAAATCAGTTATAAGTAAAAAACTGTAAGATCTGACTGGCGAAAATTTAAGCTAAAAGGCAACCGAGATATAGCATTTTGAATGAGATTCGGAAACCTTGAATTTATTGCTACTACATTTCAGATGTCGCTATCATCGTTTTTATGTCAAATAATCGATTAATAACCGAGTTGAATACAAGATTTTTCCGACGGTCTCAATATGAAATGTGTATGAATTCTTGATTGAAATACATTCTCATTTTGTACAAGACATTCATTTGATATAATGAAGTTTTTATGTATCTATGTTCCAGTAAAGTTGTGACATTTCTCCTAGTGCTTCTGAATACTTTGTGAACGGTTGCCATGAGGATTACACATTAAAATCACCTTTTATTTTGAAATCGACGGAAAACGTACTTTGCTGAGTTATTCCGACTCTGCACCATCACAGGAAATTTTCAGTCTCTAACTTCCCTGTTCTGAAGTGAGAATGGGTACAGGCGGCCGGTCAGAAATAATATTGATTTCGATCTTGGTCTTGTCATCACTGAGTCTAACCGAGTCGCTTAGGTCTACTTCCAGCAGACATTTGGGCAAAACTATAGCACGCTATATAGTTGTATGCTATATGAAAGAATATTTATCCGCGACTATTGTAAAATCTGTCCATTGTACGTCTCTGTGTTCGACCTTAATATTACCCATTAATCACAAGGCAATAATGAGATTATACTTCACTGCTGTCAGATGCTTCATAGATTTAGCTTCGATATAATAGTCTTTATATTGGTATTTTTTCAGTATTCTAACTAACAAATATGGGCATACCTTGTCAATCTACTTTCATTATATCAATTGAAGCTTTTTTTATTACAAAATATACAATGACCAGCTCTTCAAAAATTTATCATGTGTCACACTGAACCTTGCGAATAATAGCTATAATTATACGCTCGTTGTATAATAAACTACTTTCGAATAATTTATAAGTCAAATATTTCAAAACATTTTTTCAAAAATTGACGTCTACAAATGACACATTGTCATCAGAAGACGAACTCGATGGTATTCACGCACGTGAGAAACTAATGAGTGTAACGCGAAATTGAAAGCACAAACTGAATTTCAGTAGAGAATCCCATTTTCATTCTTGATACTTTTTCGGAACTCACTATAAAGGTCACAGAACTCTTAATAAATTTTTAAGAATACCTACTTTTCCGCCGAACTCGAAATAAAAGGTGATTTCGATGTGTACTAAATTGAGCATTAATGACCTATTTTAATCCGCAATGTTTTAGCCATTTTAATGTGTAATCCTTATGGCAACCGTACACAAAGTATTCAGAAGCACTACAAGACATGTCAAAACTCTACTGGAATATAGAAACATAGAAATCCCATTATGTCAAATGTATTTCTTGTGCAAAATGAGAATGTATTTCAATCAAGAATTTATACACTATACATGTTGAGATCGTCGGAAAAACCTTGTAATCAACACGGTTATCAATCTAGCGACTAATGGTCTCGAACTATCAAAATCTCTTGACCATTAGTCGCTGTCTTTAATAACCTAGTTGATTAAATAACTATTTCTATTTTTCCCTCAACGAATGATCAATATGAAAACTTCAAAGTCGTTTATGACTCAAATTTCAACAAAACACTATACATCCGAATATTATTCATAAACAGAATAGTAATAGTACTTCTTCTATGTAAAGGCTAATAATAGGTGAAAAAAAGTATTAAATTCTGATAGGAAATAATGAAAACTTTAGTAGGTAAGTTAAATAATAAGACTTGTAACATTCGTTAATGAAGTGTAGCAAATATTTAATTATTTTTTAATTATCAGCTAATTTTATTTGAGAATGGTAATATAATAGCACGCTTTGCTACAAATCTTCTCCCTATTCATTACAAGAAGAAACTGTGTCTTGACTGATCCAACTATTAAATCCGTTTAAAAAAAGGTTTGTTTTGTTCGTTTATATTGATGTTCACTTCTACAGAGGATCAAGACATATATTTGTATACTTTCAGTTCCTGTCTTCAACCATAAAAACCAGTTAAATCATTCAATATTGAACCGAAAAAACAAAAATCGCCTCTCAAAACTGAAGAAATTGTTTAATAATACAATACTTTATTCTACGAGATCTATAATGGAGATGATAAAAAATTACTATCCACAATATATCCATAATGCTACGATTTCCATGTTTTCCTATGTAATGATAAAATTATCGTGCAAAATAATACATAGTTTAATCATCCTTATTATTCAGATATATGAATATGAATATACATATCTTTGTAGTGAAACATACGAATTTGTTGAACATCACAAAATTTCTAAATCATCTCCAATTCAATTGAAGTTATATGATTGAGGATTAAAAAAAATAGTGATAGTTCTCAGTGTTACACAAAGCCACTTCAAAATTAAAAAATCAACATTTACCCTACTGATGAAAAACACATAATAACTTACCTACCGTTTATCTTATAATTCTCAAGTTCATTCAACTCAACATTTTCAGACAGGCTACAGCTATATTCCAACAACCTTTCTAAATTTTCCGCTGTATGTCGGCGTATCTTTCCACAAACCATACAAATTAATCATTCATCATACAGATCTGCCAGGACTTCTTTATGCCGTAACATAAATGCCGATAAAATTGAATCAGTTCCTCAGTAATTCATTTTTAACTGTGTAAACAATCACCTTCTGTAATCAGTGATGATATTAAACATGTAATTTGTTCGTTCAGTTCATCTCCAAGCCTTATCTTACTTTCTTTTCATGCCAGTTGGGAGCAAGCCGGTGACGACAAATCGGACTGTGTAAAAAAAATTTCGTGCAAAAATCGTGCCCATGGATGTTCCAAGAGACACTGATCGGTTATTGGGAAAGAGTGCGAAACATGGGAAGAACTACAACAGTATAACCATCCAGATAAGCCATGAACATTCTGAAAGTGTACCTGATATTCTGACCCCGGATCATGAAGCTGCACTGAGACCTGAAGGTACGTCATTCGATTGTTTGATAATATACTGATCGATTTCATTGGACCAATTGTGATATGACATATGGGACATACTTGTGAATGTTTGTTTAGATAAACGAAGGTTAGGGGTTTTGTTGACTTTTATTGTGACAATGCACAATGCTGAATTTTTCATTGTGATTAAATTGCTGGAAATTTGAAATTGAATTATTGTATTTTGCAATATTTGTCACAAGGACGTTTCATTCAAACATTTTTTATTTTGTATTCAAAATCAGAAATGATTGATGTGCGTAATCTTTGATCAAATGTTAAATTGTGTTCGGCAAAACCATTATCTTGTCAATATAGATTTTCAATCCAATATCAATTGATAGTTTGGATAGACGAAAAAGCATTTTTTTTCGAATTCTTTTGTCATTATTACAGTAAAAATACAACAAATTTTATATACAAATATTTTAGCGAACCATGCGAAATTTTATTCGTTTCAGTTTCGCTTTATTTTCCCTTTTAATTCCAGTATAATTTTTCTTGCACTCAGTATACACTCAACTTTCTGACAGCAATTGGTGAAAAGTTTTCATTCGTCAGTCAATATTTTTCGACATAAAATGGTTATTTCTCTCTAGTTTTAAAATGGGATGTGCAAAATTCAATAAGATAACAATTTCATCTGTTACATCGTTGTGACCCATTAATCTCTTGGCTCAAATGATTTAATGACCCACAAAATAACAAATAGAATTATAAAGAATTCATAATGAATACAAGCAAATTCAAGATAAAATACAATACAAAATACAAAGACGAAAAATTAGTCATCACGAGGGCTCACAATGTTTGAAAGAATGTGAGAAATTCACCAGAAAGATATATGCTGTTTTATACGTTTTTCCCTAGAAATTCGAATCTGAAAATCAATTCACGATAAATTGAAATCAATGGCTCCCAGAATATCGAATTTCAATTTAGTTTTATCGAAATGAGCAATTTTCTTCAAAATCGTTTTATTTAAAATGCTTCAATCGGTCAAAAAGGGTAAATAATATAGGTATCATTTCAATAGTTCTTGATCAGAAATTTCATTCTTATACTTGAATGTACAGAAGGTAAAATAAGTAAATCCAAAATCATAATTTTCACAAACTTGTTTCATTTATGTATGTTTCATTTTGGTAACAGTTCGATCAATTCAGACTGTTTGTGATAGTTTACTTTGATTTATGTTCTATTATTATTCAAGTCAATGACAAATGTAAATCATGCATATAAAAATGCTTTAGTATTAGAAATTTATAGATATTTGCTAAATGAACAAAATATTCCTTGAAATATTTGATATGCATAATATCAGCAAAACAAAATTTTACTAGCATAACTACTAAAAACTTTGAATACCTTGAAAATTTTTACATCGTCAAATGTCTTGGGCTCCCATTTCAACACTTAACTTGTTGAAAGTCACATTAAAACTACCTACTTGAAAATTGTCAAAATTGACATAAAGTTGACGATTTATTTTTACAATGGAGAATGGAGAAACTTCCTATTTGAATATGGAGATCCCAGAATTAGATATTTCCAATGAATTAACTTGCTATGAAAACGTCTAGATAAATGTTTTTTGTCGGTTTGGTCGTTCCATTTCGAATGTACCTATTCAGCTGAGCCAACTCTCTTAATTAACTCGAGGATCTGAAAAACCATGGACAAGTGTAAAACTCGAAGCTAAAACTCGAAACCGCAAGAATAATTTCAATATTCATAATAATAATAATAATAATAATCTTTATTGTTCCTTTAAGACAATAAGATGTATAGGATACGTCAAGTGCAATTACAGAAAGAAACTACTCACTAACACATCAGAAAGGTAATCGCCCACCGAATAGTAACATTTGGTTAGCAATAGAACCTTCACAACATTTTTGAATTTTTCAAACTAAGAGATTGAATACTAAGCGGTAAGCGATTATACAGTTTTATGCTTTGATACACAGTAGACATCTCAAACTTGGAGGTGTTATGCTTCGGAATATACAATGTTCCCTGGTTTCTGGTATTGTAACCATGAAAACTGGATAACTTTACAAGTAGATTTTTCATTTTCTTTCGCATAAATGAGCGATTCAATATAAAAAGGGAGGGTAAGGTTAAAATTCCATTTTCGACAAAAATAGGTCTGCATGATGACCGCACAGGTACATTATACATCATGCGTAAAATTCTCTTCTGCAAAATGAATGCCCTCCTCACCTCAGAGGAATTTCCCCATAATAAGATGCCATACGAAAGATGGCTATAAACTAAGCTATAGTAAATACTGAGAAGGGATTCTATAGGAATTTCATTTTTTATTCTATTCATAACATAAAAGGAGCTGTTCAGTTTCTTACATAACTGCTCAACATGCGTAGACCACCGCAGATTCTTATCAATGTAAATGCCAAGAACTTTTGAACTGTCTTTCGATTGTATAAAATTGTCCAAATAGCGAGTGGTAATATTTTGATCACGATGGCCTATAGAGAAATGAATGATCTCGGTTTTATCAATGTTTACCATCAAATTATTTCTTGACACCATTTTACAAAGCTCTGTAAGAGAAGCTCACAGAGCAATAAGAGTTCCTCAAAAGTACGGGCTGCAACCGCTATGGAGAATCATCAGCAAATAGAATAACTCTCAAAAATCTACCGAGTAATGATAGGCCCCGGTGATGACTGAGGGAGGCAAACATGTTTATGAACAATCGTCGTAAACTAACAGGAAGATCATTGATAAAGAGCAGAAATAAGAGTGGGCCAAGAACGGATCCCTGTGGCACTCCCAAATTGACATCATACTCAGCAGATTCAGAGTTCCGAATTTTAACAAACATAGACCTACCTTGGAGGTAACTCTTAAGCCAATCCAAGAACACACCTCGGAGGCCAAGGTTGTAATATTATCAATTATAAATTTGAAATTTAAACAATCGAAAGCTCGTGAGAGGTCAAAAAATAGACCTGCAACATAATAGCCATTATCAAGACTCTCATAAACGAACTCAACAAAGTGAATTACCGCCGATTGAGTTGAGTGACCCGATCGGAAGCCATGCTGGGCGGTATCTAAAATATTGTACTTGTCCAAGTACTTCATTATTCTATTGAACACAATTCTTTCAAAAACTTTTGAAAATGCAATCAAAATAGAAATCGGCCGATAGTTGCTGATATCATTTACATCATTTTTTTTTATTATTATTTTATTATTATTGAATCTACTCCAGAACCCTTACTGTTCTTCAAGCATTTAATTATATCAGCGACCTCACATGGCACTACTGGTGTGGAAAAAAAAGTTTTATCTACAATGGCCGAAGTAGTACATGAAGTGGACAGAGAGTCGCCATAATAACTGAAAAGTGATGTCTCTGTTATACTCGAAAAGTAATCAGCAAAAATTTCTGCCACTTCTCCAGTATCTTTGTGAACAACACCATCAATAACTAATTCAATGGGCTCGCCTTTTCTACCAGTTCGGCCACTCAACGCATTCACCATAGTCCATACAGTTTTGTTTTTATTGCAGGATTTATCAATTAGTGAACTATTAAATTTTAGTTTGGCATCCTTCACCATTGAAGCATAAATTAATTTAGCATTTTTATAAGAGTTGTAAGTACTCTGACATTTAAAATTGGAATGCAACCAATGTAGATTCATCAGTTCATTTTTAGCAGAAACTAATTCTGGAGTTATCCACTTTTTGGCTAGATTATTGTGACTTGCTGACTTCATCAGTGGACAGCAAGCTTCGAATGTATTCCGGATTTTATTAATTAATACCTCGAAACATAAGTCAGCATCATCAGCTTCATAAACGGACTGGAAGTCACACTTTGAAATATGAAACTGAAAAGTGGTAAGACTGTGTTGACTTAAGTTTCTGACCATCACAGACGCAGACCGACCGTCATCCATAACCAATGGAGTGTTGAAATCGACCAGTATAGCTCGATGATCACTAATGAAAGCTTCAAAAACTTCTACATAACAAATTGACAGATTAGTATTAGTAACTACATAATCTACTTTCGAAATAGATGTATGACCGTTGCGGTCAGTAAAAACTCTGGTTGGATCTATAGATGAAACTTTAAAATCAAAGCAACCTAACAAATCGATAAAAAGTCGGCGATTCCAACTTGATTGCGTAGATTTAAAAATTATGCCTTGACTTCCGACTTTCTGAGCGCTCGTTCTACTTAAAAGAGTGTTATATCGCCTTGCCCAAATGTATGGTATTTTCGAATTTTGAGCCGAAAATGTCTCAAACGATACGGTACGACTGCCTAACAACGAAGTTCAATTCAGTCTGTGGGGCCGTCCGACCGTTCGGACGGCTGGTCGTTAGCACGATAACTTTCGAAGGGATTATCCTATAGACTTGAGATTTTCAGGGTAAGTTCGGTTCACAAATGGAAGATTTTTTGACCATAGCGGGAACAAAATCATAGAAATGCAATTAGAATATCGAAAAGATAAAACTATATATTTCCATAATAAGATGAGCGATTCGAGTGAAATTGTTTTTGTCAATTAGAATCGATATACTGAACGTTCATGCGAAATTTCAAGAAGATCGCATTATCTGAAGCATAGGAAATTCAATTGGAATACTGAAACGAAGAATCCCAATATTTCCAAAATAAGATATCCGATTCGAGTGAAATTCATTTTGTGTATGAAGATTAATGTACCGAAGGTTCATGCAGAATTTCCAGAGGATCGCATCACCAGAGTCATAGAATTCGATTTTTTAATTTTTCACATATTTTAGTCTTCGAATACTTTCCAGAATATTATTCCGATCGTGCTGAGATTTTGCATTGATAAATTTAGTATTATTCTGGTACCTTAAATCATCCTGTAATGTGTCAAATAATAGTTAAATCAGTTGTTTCAGTACAGATCCATGAAGGATAAAGTACATTTTCATTCGTACAGTGCCTTCCTAAAGTTATTATTTAAACACGAAATTCTTATTTTGAGACGAGACATTTATTTTTACATATCTTCAGGTATCATCGTGCATGTTTATCATCATATCATAATAATTTGGAAGTAAGTCCTCAACTTCCTAGTAGAAACAAGTGAATCACTGGATGTACGTTTTTTTGGTACGATTTTCGTGTTGAAGGAAAGGTCAACCCATAGTTTGTTAAGCTTCTTGATAAGGATAGTTCTTGTCAAGCGACGAATGTCTTGGCCCCCCTTTCAACACTGAACTTTTGAAAGTAACATGAAATCTAACTTGAAAAATTGACATAAAGTTGTAAATTTATTCTTACGATGGAGGAACTTATAATTTGAATATGAGCAGATCTCAGAACTAGACCTTCACTTGTTAATATAAAATATTGAACACGATTTGAAGAAGGGAGTTTGGTCAGTTTTATGAATGTTCGAGATGCTCCGGTTATAATTTTCGTTTTAGAGATGTAAGATTTTGACTGTTCACAAAGTGTCATTTTTAAGTAACCTTTTCATTTTTACTCATTTTACTTATACTAACATAACATTTCCTATGAATGAACTTGTCATGAAAACGTCTGGATATATGGACGAAACGTCGTTTTTTGTCGGTTTGGTCGTTGCATTTTGAATGTTTCTATTAATCTGATCGAATTCTCTTCATTTATTCAAGGACTAGAGAAACCACGGACAAGTTTTTTAAGTTTTGAAGCTTAAATCCGAAATCGCAAGAACTATTCTAATATGTGGAATGGATTTCAACTGGAGGACATGAATTTAAGATTTCATTTTTAGTGACATGCATTTCCTCCTAACTCTTTCTATTCAATCTGCTATTTCAAATCATATTGGAATTGGACAAATAATCCTTAAATCTATTATATTAGTACAGATTCATGAGAGATCATGTAAATTGTCATTCGTTGAATATCCTCCAAAGTTATTATTTAAAAAGGAAATAATTATTTTGAGACGAGACATTCGTTTGTACATATCTTCAGATATCATCGTGCATGTTTATCATCATAACAATTAGGAAGTAAGTCCTCAACTTCCCAGTAGAAACAAGTGAATCACTGGATGTACGTTTTTTGGTAGGATTTTCGTGTTGAAGGAAAGGTCAAGCGATAGTTTGTTAAGCTTTTTGATAAGGCTAAGTTCTTGTCAAGCGACGAACTCAGAATGCAATTTTAATAATCTGAAAGATTTTACACACATCGTCAAATGTCTTGGACTCCCCTTTAAACAATGATCCTGTTGAAAGCCATATGAAAACTGACTTGAAAAATTGACTTAAATTTGAAGATTGTTTTAGCGATGGAGAAACTAATAATTTCAATATAGGGAGATCCCAGAATAAGACCTTCACCCGTTAATATAGAATTGAACACGATTTGAAGAAGGGAGTTCGATCAGTTTCATGAATGTTCGAGATGTTCCGGTTTTCATTTTCATCTTAGATGTACGATTTTGACTGTTCACAAAGTGCCATTTTTAAGCAACCTTCTCATTCATATTCATTTTACTTATACCAACAATTACATGTCCAATGAATGAACTTGCCATGAAAACGTCTAGATATATGGACGAAACATAGTTTTTCTGTCGATTTGTTCGTTGTATTTTAATGTTCCCATTCCTCTCATTGAATTTTCTTCATTTATTCAAGGACTCGAGAAACCACGCAAGAGTTTTTGAGTTTTAAAGCTCCGAAATCGTAAGAAATATTCCAATATGTTGAGTGAATTCCAATTTAAGCACATGGATTTAAAATTGCATTTTCAGTAACATGTATTCTCTTCTTACTGTTTCTATTAAATCTGCTATTTAAAATCTTATATAAATTGACCAAATAATCCTTAAATCTATTATATTAGTACAGATTTATGAGGGATCATGTAAATTTTCATTCGTTGAATAGCCTCCAAAAGTTATTATTTAAACAGGAAATACTTATTTGGGACGAGACATTCGTTTGTACATATCTTCAGGTATCATCGTGCATGTTTATCATCATAACAATAGGAAGTAAGTCCTCTACTTCCCAGTAGAAACAAGTGAATCACTGGATGTGCGTTTTTCGGTAGGATTTTCGTGTTGAAGGTAAGGTCAAGCGGGAGTTTGTTGATCTTCTTGATAAGGCTAAGTTCGTGTCAAGCGACGAACTTAGAATGCAATTCTATGCCATAATTCTCATTGCTACAACAGACACGGTAACCAAAAACAGCAGCATTGAAGGATTTCATGATGGTCATCTCGTCCTATTGCTAATTCAGGATATGTCAATCGATATACATAGTATGTAGTTTCATTCACCTATAATTCAATTATTTATTCAGTAGAAATAATTATTTCGCGAAGTCATGAATGACGGTGTCATCATTGTAAAATATTTGGGTGGAACTTTCTTCATTCCTACTATTAGATGGTCATTAAACGAAATAATTTTGGAGGCCCGAAATATCTTGCACAATCAGCATTTTCAATGATGTCCTGAAAAACTGATTGCACCAATTGGTCTTTCATCTTTTTTTTTCTCGGTCAATGAACAGAAAAATGTTAAGAAAAACTTCAATGGCTTTCAGATTGATGAAGTGATCGTGAGATAACATGATCATTATTGATTGATTGAAAGTAAACAATTAATTATCTATAGTCATTCTCTGACAAAAGACCATATTTGTAACGCGAATCTTTAATCAGAGTTAAGTAGATGACACTAACCTCGTAGTGTTTTTGAGCGCTCGTTCTCAAATGCCTCGGTTAAGTCTGTTAACCAGCTAAATCATACAAGATGTTCCCTAAAATATGGCCATTCAAAATTTTTGTTCCTCAATATCGCAGACAAAACGAAACCATTCGAAATGAAATTTTGCGGCCACATACATACGCTCATAATAAGCCTCTTTCGAAATTTTGTTGTCATAATGTGAACAAAACCATAGAAAATTGAATTGGAATATTGAAAAGAAGAACCTTTATATCCCCATGACAGGACATTCGATTCAAGTGAAATTTATTTATTGAATGAATATCAATGTATTGAACGCTCATGCAATATCGAATCAGGGATCGAATCATCAGAACCATAGACTTCAATTGTTTTTAATTGTCAATTTTTTACATATTTCATTGTTTTTTTTCAGAAAACTATTCAGATCGTGCTGAAATTTTGCATTTATATATTTAGTATCAAACTCAAGTCTCATACAAAATTTTGAGGTAATAGCCCCATTGCTCCACCAGTAAACGAGAGCTCAAAAGCACCTGCTCAGGGCTTTTGTTTTAATTTTTCGATATTTGATTTGAATCTTAGTCTTTCACACTGAGTAAAATAAAAAATTGAAGACAGCTCTGACGCAAAGTGAATCATAGTGTGCTTGCTCGTATTAGGAAACCATTGAAATTAGATGTTCTTGGATTGATATCATCCTATACTCATTCATGAAATCAATGGCATTTCGGCACTGACTTAGAGTTTTCTGATTTTCGATTTATATTTTTCTTGTTATTGAATGATCCCTCAGGAACAAACGTGCAAAAAGTAAATGGTAATTTTTAAATGATGATGAACAAACACAATCTTATTAATGTCGATGTATCAGAGCTTGCCTAAGTTTTGGCATGAAAAAAATAATAATCACCTCAAATAAACCCAAACACTTTTAATACCACCATACAACACAAAAGTGAAGCAACTTCATCTCCAAACAACCAACAATATGAACAGAACGTGACATCCTAATGAAGTAAAGATATTGTTTTATGTAGACGTGATCGTAGTGAAAAGTTTTCCAAGCGTTCAATAGTTTCCGCTATTCCTGACGACTAAATACCTACTGAACATCAATGTTGCACAAGCAAAAAAATATGTGTTTGCATTAGTCTTATTCACACGAGGAAAGCAGATAGTTTTCTGTCTCACTTTTTATTTTCATTTTCTGAATTAGAGAAGGCAACAGGCTGTGAGAAACGATGTTTGAATATTTTGTCACCTTATTTCTTAGGGATGTCAATAAGTGTCTAATTGCACAAATTCTGAAGAAATCAGCCGACAGTACATTTTGAAATTGTACTACATAGTAACTTGTTTTCATCTGTACCTGTTCTATTAGTTCATCAAAAGTTTTCAATGAACTATCACAAAGTAATAGACAACTCTATCCAACACCAAAAGAATCAAATAACAAATTGATGAATTTTTCCATGGAAGACTTTTATCATGAGTTGTATTCGGCTGGTTGATTTGAATGCGTAAAGGTCAAGAATTAACATAGTATCATAAAAGATATTTAATATCATAACGGAAATATTATATAGCACAAATTTCACCATAACACTACAATTGTTCTTGGAATATAAACATTCAAATTGTAATTTTCCATTGTGAAATATCTTATTCGATTCCTGTTATTCCTTTTTTATTATGATTGAATGGTGAGCACGAATCCTCTATCCCAAATGAAATTCATTCTCTAAGTTCATCCCAATATTGAAAAAAACATCATTATTCACCACTCTCGTCCCGCTCTAGTGTTCAGAGCTATAACAACATTCGAAGGTTTAACATATTATTTTCATAAATTCATTAAAAAACCATCGAAACATTCACACATCGTCACCAGTCTTGACACCCTTTAGGTTTTTCAAGAAATAAACAATCTATGTTCTCGAAATGGGATGAAATTTTCACCTTTTTCAACTGCTATTCATAAACGATTATTAAATCAGATTATTTCCACTAAGAAGTAAACCTAAAATCTACCTGAAATTCTTCTATTCTTCTATTCTTCTATTTCACGGCCTTCTTCTGAACTCTCCATTTCAAAATTATTCTCCCAAGTTGTATGAAGACTTCAACTTTACAAGGGAGATGTAGGTCAAATCGGTTTTTCTCGAGTTTAAATAATTTGAAAATTGTATTTTTCCGATTTTTCTGAACTAAAGAATCAAAATTTTATATGTATGAGCTCAATAAAGATACAGTTCATTGTCTTATTCAACTAGAAAATATAGAAACATAAATTTTATAATGAAATGTACTAGTGACTTATCATTTTCGGACTAGATTTATATAAACTGCTAAATATAATCGTAATGGGGTGAAAATCGGTTCTCAAGTAATAAGTACTGTGGAAACTGTTCGCTAAAATTTTAGTACACCCTCTTAAAGTCTACGAAGTCAGATGTACAATATTTCAAGCTCAGAGTCTTGGATTCGGAAATGGTACTTTCAGCCTTGATGACAATTAACATATTATTCTGATGTATCGTATATCATTACTACTTTCACCAGTAATATAATAATTAGAAATTGTTCAAAATTTATATTAATATGATTCATTTTTGAGCGCTCGCTCTACTTAAACGTGGTCATATTCAATTCTGTTCGTGGGGCCGTCCGTTAGCACAATCACTTTCGAAGGGATTGGAATTTTCAAGATAAGTTTGGGTCCCAAATGCCTCGGTTGAGTTTGTTAACCAGCCAAATGGTACAGGGTGTTCCATAAAATATGGCTGTGGCCATAGTGTTAACAAAACTATAGAAAATTCAATTGGAATATTGAAAAAAATCATTCCTACATTTCAATAACAGGATGACCGATTCAAGTAAAATTTATTTCGTGAATCAAAACCAATACAGGGTTGGGATAAAGTTCGGCACCAAATTAATATCTTTAAAACGGAACGGACGATAGTTTTGAAATTTGGCAGCTGAGTGTAATGGACCACAATGCATTTGATGAGCATATTTTCATTAATGAGATACTTCCGGTTTAACCGGAAATGACCAAATTTTTTTTTATTTAAATGGGACACCCTGTATATTTCTGCAGATTCTGAAAGAGCACTTTGTTTCGGATCTGTCCATACCAGGTTCCATGTAAAAATTATCTGTAAAAAGAAGAATTGAGACAACGGATTCTTGATGAATGTGCATTAATACATGGAAAAGTCTTGAGAAAAGTTACTCAAGAATTTGTTAATAGACTGGCATATTGTCAGGAGGTGAATGGCAAGCACTTCGAACATTTAAAATGATTTTTTTTTTAAATTATTTCTAATAATTTTTTCTACTAGTAAAAGCTGAATTTCTTCTTTTTATAGATTTTCATAAAAAATACGTCATGAAAAGCCGAAAGAGTTATCTACTACAAAGTATTTCGTTTCATTTCTCACTATTGATACAAATACAACGATTTATTTATTTGAATGGATTTTTTCTCAAATGTACAAAAAGACTGAATTTCTTCTTTTAACAGAAAATTTTTACATGGAACCCGATATGGACAGATCCGAAACAAGGTGCACTTTCAGAATCTGCAGAAATATACAGGGTGTCCCATTTAAATAAAAAAATTTTTAGTCCTTTCCGGTTAAACCGGAAGTATCTCATTAATGCAAATATGCTCATCAGATGCATTGTGGTCCATTACACTCAGCTGCCAAATTTCAAAATTATCGTCCGTTCCGTTTTTAAAGATATTAATTTGGTGCCGAACTTTATCCCAACCCTGTATACTGATTGCTCATGCAAAATTCCAAGAGGATCGCATTATCAGAAACATGGAAATTAATTTTCGTAATTATTCATTTGTTATATATCATTTTTGGAGAATTTTTCAGAATGTAATTCCGATTGTGCTGAGATTCTGTATTTATATATTTGGTATCAATCTCAACTCCTATATAGAACTATGAGGTAATATTCTGATTGCCCCACCAAAGAACGAGGGCTCAAAAGCTTCTCCTCGGGGCTTTTCTTGAATTTTTCTAATTCTCTGTGACACTACTCTTTAACGTCCTTAACATTCTCGGAACAAATCTTCATTGTATACGACAATCTACAAATCAAAATCTTTCGCATTCTATAATTCATATATGAGTAAAATGAAACCAATAGTCCTTAGAATGTTCTCATCCAAATACATGTATTACCAATATGAAAAAGAGTGTAAAAGATTCTGACTTTATGTTAGGGCTTTTTCTACCTTAAGGTTCACTTGATTTCGTAGAATAACTACAAAGAAATAGGAAGGTACGTCATCATTATATTATTATAAAATGAAATAACTGATTCGCGAAGACAAATATGATTTCAGGATAGAAAAAAATATCAATTGAATTACTCACTTTTGATGTCATTCGAATATTGAATGAAAAAATTCCTTGAAATATTATTATTGCGGTTCTACAAAAGTAATATCAATTCACAAATCGTTTCTCACAGTTATTAAATTTATCGAATAATCGAAACAAAATATTATATTTTTCACTTCATTGAAGCAATTATCTCATTCAAATTTGAGCTTGTTAATGCTATATCTAAATAAACTGTTACTCTAACCACATAGCATTGTTGTTGATGCGTAGAATTTTTTTGTCAACAGCTTATATATTCCATTTGATTTTCCTGATCATCCGTGCGTTCAATGTACGATATAATTGCTGTCATCGAAATATATTAAAATGAAAAAATCACGGCTAGGATTATCTGATATATTCCTCAATGTGAATTAATCGTTACAAGGATCAAAAAAGATAGTACCTATTATTTATCTATATCTGTGAGCATCTAGCAAATGAGTTATTGTTAAGGATTATTTTTCTACAGGCGAGAGGAAAATGATTCATTTGAAACCCATGGAGAACAATAAATATTGATATTTCTATATCAGTGAATTTAAATTATTGTCTAATATCACAATGGATGTAGACTATAGCTCAATATCATTCTCGATAATATTTTTTACTAATAAGGATTAATCGTCTTCATCGAAAACATTTTATGCATTCGGTGTTGCCATATAATAACAGTTGATTTATAACCCCTTCAGCCGTTACAATTTGTTTTTCGGCGACATGGTGATATATAGAATCTGATAATTGAGAGCTAACAAAATACAATAATGAAACAAAAAAGTCCCTAGCTGAGGTTGGTGCAAAACGGGGTACCATAGTAGTTTGGCATATGATAACAGAGCACAGGGAAAAACCCCAGAAGAAAAAACCTTAGACTAAGATATAGTCTAAGGAAAAAACCCTGTCTCGCCGTTTTCACAAAATTGAAACTTTAGACTATTCGACTGAATACCTTCAATATTCAGATACAAATACTTAATTCATGCTCTTGATCCAGAAGGGTGTTCCAAACCAGCTCTGGCATGCCAAGTGATAATTTTTCGAATCTCCTGTTCTTCTGAGACCGCTTCAGGACCCTATCGAAGGGTAATCATCTCCCATAGATTCAAATAGTCGAATTTCATCCTAAATATCGATCCAAATTTCGGAATAAGGATAAAAACGTGTGACAAACTTATGTCAAATTCTTAAATAAACTATCAGTGCTGAAGCCTTCGAAAATGGGAAAAAGAGAAAAAATGATAGTAGACTGAATTCCATCGAAAAGGCAGAGCATACAACGAGAATGAAAGGAATAATAATTTACGGTCAATCTGAGATTCTATAGGAAAAACTTAAATAGCAAATTTGTGAATAAGAAGACCTACAACTTTTAAAATCTGAATGGAATGCAATTCTAAAATAATCAAAGAAAAAAGTTCTGTGCGTCGCCGTCGAAAAATTCCCATCGAGAGGGTAGTATTAGGTAGATGATTACCTATTGAAATTTCTTCCTCGTAGATCCAATGGCATGACCGATTTAAGTCACCCCAGAATCATGATAGTCATCTACTCAGCACTGCTGCAAAAAAATTCGGCTCAGAGGACTTCTTATGTTGTAAAAAATATAATGCTGTTTTTGGTAGTGGTTGATTTCGATAAAAATATAAAAATATCTGAAATTTTATTAATTTCATGAAAAAACTTGAAATATTCCTTGAAATCAAGAAATGTTTTCCATACAAACAGAAGAATAGGAGTAGTAGAGTTGACTATTTCACACCGCAAACCAAACGATCATTTTGTATTAATCATTCATTAGTTCAATTGTAAGCGGAATTTCAGTTTAATGCTCCTGAAATATCATCAATGGAGACAATTACAATTCGTGAATGGAACTAAATTGGAAATTCCAAAATTGATAGTAGTGAAATAGTAATCTGGTTATTGATAATGAGGTTCCACAGTAATTCATAGGTAGTATTTCAATTATGGTTAAATGCAATTACCCATTATATATCGAAAAATCTACAATAAATACTGAATGATTCATAATTTCAGAATTCAAAGTGTGAAATACGCAAACTTCAGAAGTACTCAATAGGCAATGGAAACTGAGTCACCTCCAATCACCTTTAATTTCATGATTAAATTATTATTCATTGTATGGTATATTGGTATAGGTACTGATTATGATACATCCAATAATCCCATTAGTTGAATGTCCAGAAAGTACTCGGTTCGATTTCTTTGAAAATTATTAGGATAGGATCCGAAACAGCATCGTTACCGAGATACGGGATTGAAAATTGAAATTTTTTGTTTCAAAATTAAATATTGCTATTGAATTTAAATCTGATTTACGGAAAAGCTATCAATAATTAAAAAAAAATTGGTACGTGAACCTGACATTTTTTGAATTGTTTAATCTTTTCTCAAGTTATACAGAGCATGGGAATATCATATACCAAATTTCAATTCTATTGAAAAATTCTATTTTGAAATATCGAAAAAAAAATTATTTGACTTTGCCGTATAAGGGTTATTCGAAAACGACTACTGAAGCACAATTTTGTGTGAATGGCATATTAGAAAGATTCTACAACCGATGCAAACTAAGCCGAATATTGAGTTATGCGGAATGTGAACTAAATAACATTCGGAGAAATCGACTCTACATTTTTGGAGCTGTCAGAAATTTAAAAAAAATATCGTTTTTTCTGCGAAGTTATGCTGAAATTATTTATCTTCTTTCGGCGTGCTCTTTGCTAGAGAAAAACAGAGGTCAAGTTTTGAACACGATAACTTTCGGACGAAACGACTTAAAAACATGAAATTTTGGCGCTTCGATAGAAAACATAAAATCCAACATCGGACCAATCGAACGCAAAAATACAGGATTGAAAAAATCGAACAATAGCGTTGCTAAAAACAGTATTATCTAAGAAACACAAATGTCTTGTTCGATAAAAGTTCTGGGATAACCTGTGACTCTGCTTCTCAACCTCTACGGTAATCTGGATTAATTTATATCCATATGTTTCACTTCGAGACGCAAAATATTCCATTCCATGCATTCAAATAATGTGAAAAATCCTGGTGCAAAAATTCCACAAATTCATCTGACAGCTATTCACACCAGAATTTTCCACTCCTCGGAAAAAATGCTTGGTTATTATGTTATTATGTAAATGCATTACCCTACAAGATAAAAATTCAATGACTGAACATTTCAACAATTGAGTAGGCCAACAAAATGAAACTGAAGATTTCAGCCTTTAGCTGTTTCGCTTTTCTCTGAATCAACCTGAAAATGGGTCGGTTTTTGACTGAAATGTAGAGTGATTTTGATCGTTGCAAATTTATTTCAGCTGAAAGTATTTCAACTACACATATTAGCTAGAAAAAACAACGGGATAAAACTGTGAGCTCTCATGTTAGAGGGTTGGCGATTCAAAAAGAATGATTATGATCTGACAGACTCATCTGCCAGTCATTAACGATCCTCAATCTTCTATTCTGACAAGACATTCAACATGCCTCTAAAGTCTAAACCAGAAAACAGGATAACAATTTTAGATTTCTCCTTATAACTCTTCTGCAACATTTTCACAAGTTCTCCTACTGGCTATTGACTGAAGAAAAAAACTATGACAAAATTTGTTAGGTAATGATTTCACAAAGAGAAAAAATCGAATTGAAATATTAAATTTTGGTACTGTTAATCGTTTCATCTTCTTCTATTCAACGTGTCAGCCATCATTTGCCAACTGTTGTCAGGGCACACAGTGGCACAGCGTCAGTGGCTGAACTGAACAATTGTTGATGATACAACAAATACGAAAGCTGCAAAAAAAACGAACTCAAAAAAAATTGAAACTGTTAGAATCTTTGGGGGGGCTGCAGCCCCAAACCCCTTCCCCCCTCTAGCTGCGCCAGTGAGGGTATCCACCAAAATTTGCAACTTTCAGAAAAGTAGATTTGGTTATTTTTTGAAAATGTTTGTCACTTTCGACGTCGGCTGTATGGAGGCCTAAACGTTGAATAGAAGAAGCGAGAATGACGAAAAAGGTGAAAATAATACTTCAATACGTTTTTCAAAATCCACAATTTTACTTCAACAAAATGGAATAGATAATGAGTAGTATTTCAGAAATTTGGATCGGCAAAAATATAAACCTTTGACTCGAAGCCTGTCACACCCCTGAAAATTTTAAGTCTTTAGGACCATCCCTTCGAAAGTTATTGTGTTAACGGCCGGCCTAACGTCATCCGGGAGTAGAACCCTATCGTTTAAGACCACTTTCGACTCAAAATTCGAAAATTACAGACATTGGCAAAACGATATAGCACTCGTATAAGGAGAATGAGCCAACAATACTAATGCAAGCAATTAAAGATGAAATTGAAGAATTATAACTATTGAAAATAATGAAGAATAACAAAAAAATGGTTTTACAGGAAATAGAAGGTGAATACTTCGATGAAGTAAAAATCAGGCAACGAAAAATTTTTGAATAAAGATAATAATAAAGATAAATAATAATAATAAAGATAATTCAAAAGAAAAAATATATAAGGTCACGCCAAGCTGTCAAATTAGAAAGAAGAATTTTGTGTTATTGGACCCGACTCGACATTTCTACGAAAAGGCTCGAAATCCCCACGTTTCAGGGTTCTATTTATTTGCAAGCCTGAAATAGGCACCATTTCGTTGAAATTCAGGCGGAATCGGTCAGGCCGACACTCGACAGAAAGGTACGAAAAAGGCATGGTGTAATAGGGGTATAGCATTAGTCCAGATTACAAAGTTGAAGCTTATAACGTTAAAGTACAATATTCAGCTATGTAGTGGCAAAGAGGACAGGGAAAATAAATCCCTAATGAGATGCCGACGTTTCGACCTTTATTCTGGTCTTTTTCAAGGCTGGAAACAGAACGACATTGAAAATAGGGGTGTAACATAGTGCCATAACATAAAACAGTGTAGTTTAGTGGGTGTAGAAATAAAATACAATAATACAATAAAGTAATACAAAACATACTTTAAAACACATACCTATTCATATGGATTATCCCTCATACTATTTCGAAGTGGACATAAAACTGGGTCGTCATTTTTTTTAAAAAGTAGGTTAAAGTACAATGATGAAGTGGAATATTTAGCGGGTAAATTCATTTAAATTTTATCTCAAAATACCTATTAAGGATTTCAAGGAAATGAATGAAATAGCACATTCACAAATTCACTAGAATTAGATTTACCTATATTAGATGAAAGATTAGAGAAATTGAGAACGATTTATGAGCGCGTTACACGAAAAAGAAAAATCCTTATTTGGAAAAAAAAATTTCTTCTGAGTATGTATATTATTGCAAATTTTTTTCATAGTACTGAAAATCTCTCCTTTACAGTAGCCCAGGACTATCTTATCATTTTGGGACAACCTGTAGTGCAAATTTAAACCCCACCAGGACGATATAAATACCTAAATAGAAAAAAAGATTGTGTACATTAATTATTAATCAAGATGGATTTTGCTCCTTCAACTTGAACTTTCAAAATAGTTTCATTCATAAAACTGCCAAGGAGGCAGTTTTCAATTTTTTTGGTAATTTCCAGAGTACTGCTGACGATTACTTGTCGAAACATCGATTTGAAAAATAAAGAGTGATGGAAGGAACTTCTCCCAAACTGCTCAATTCTTGGCTATTATCCAAAGTGAAAGTATAAACCGACCCTGTGAATAAATCATTTTCCATAGTAAAATTTGCTTGTCAGCGTAATAATGAAAAAAATGAATCATTCTTCAGAACAAAGAGCCATCAGTTAATCGTTTAATACCATTAATTTCCCTAATATTTCTTCCTATTATCGTGACTCATAATCGCCAAAATTATAAGAGTTACTAAATTGACAATTCTTAGATAATCAAAACCTATGCCTAACTGAAAAAAAAATCGGCCTGTTTTTATGAGTAATCATCAATGTATACCAGGAATTTGAATTTCAATAAAATATGGAATACAGCATGCATTTACTAATGAATCGATATCAGAATATTTTTTCAGTATCATGATTGAACCATAAATAATGAATTCACAAACAGAAAATGTATATCATTTTGCGGAAGTTTAAGCGGTTAAAGCTTATAACGTTGAATTAGAATGGTGAAGTCAAGGGCGTAGCCAGGGGGGCGGGGTTTGGGGTTTCAAACAACCCCCCTCCCCCCCCCAAATGTTTCAGAGTTTCAGAGTTGCAAAAATAATCTTTCATTTTGCACTTAAACCAACTTATCCCCGAAAATCTAGTTAAAATTATTCATATTACTATGAATTCTGGAAAACAACAAATACTTGCTACAGAAAGCGACCCTTACAATTCCCGGCACCTACAAAGTCAATTGCCAAAATGTCAAAACCATTTGAAAAGCACTTCGAAGAACTTAAATGTTAGGAGAAATCTTGTGCAACATGATTAATTCTCACTTTGCAAATCTGTCAGAATTCGAAGTGCAAAGTGAAAAGTCTCAAAGTATTTTGGTGCAATAGGCCCCTGAACTATTTTATCATTTTGGGATAACCTGCAGTGCAAAATTCAACTCCACAAGGACGATATGAATGAATAGAAAAAACAGAGTGTGTACTTTTATTATTCAAAATGGATTTTGCTCCTTCAAATTGAACCAAAACAGTTTCATTGGCAGAACTGTCAAAGAGGACGTTTTTGATTTTTGAAACTTTTCCTGAGCACCTAATGCTGACGATTGCTTGTCGAAATATCGATTTGAAAAATAAAGGGTAATGGAACGAACTTCTCCCTAACTGCTCAATTTTCTTGGCTATTATCGAACGTGAAAGTTTAAATGACCCTGTGAATAAATCAATTTGCATAGTAAAATTTGTTTGTCAGCGTAATAATGAAAAAATTTAATAATTCTTCAGAACAAATAACCATCAGTAAATCGATTAATAGCATTAATTTTCCTAATATTCCTTCCTATAATCGTGACTCAAAACCGCCAAAATTGCAAGGAATTCCTACATACTTCCAGATCATTAAATTAATTACAATTTCGTACTCGAGGTTTATAAGTACAAACATTCTCCCCAGTTCTCAATTTCAGTTTGTCATATCGCCGGTATATATCGCTAAAGGTTATTTTACACTATCGAGTACGGTTAGTCGAATGAATACCTAATAGAAACAGTGGTCGCAACCTTCGAAAACTCGGTACCGAACGATTGAGAACTGTTTTTGTTCAAGGAAGTACCGAGTGGTTGAACCAATAAAAATCGTATCAATCCAGTGAAGTGCGTTCACAAGTAGCGCTCCCCCCAGTGCATACGTAGATGTTATCTTGCAGGATAATCTGATATAATACTGTCAGTAACAAATATCAATTCTTCAGTCTGCGGATTTTTGTGTTCGGTTATGTGGTACGACAGCTGAAAAAAATTGTGGTGTCAAAGTGGATCGAAAAGAAAACATTTGTTGTTATTGACAGACTTTCTGGATAGTTGACTTTCTGTTTAAAAAATGGTCCACAAGCAGATTTTTAAAATTTCGAAAAAAGATGTTTGAATCTGAGAAGAAAGAGGACGACCTTAAACCTGATGGTAAATTAATGAGTTTTTTTCAATATTTGCATTTTCGGAGACCTGAATGAAACATCTACCTGTTGCAAAAAAATTATTCATATTCGTTTTCAGTTGAAACTTGAATGTTTACGTTTCCTCAACACATGATATCCATACTTTATAGAAAATAAACAATAGTTATTATCAAATAGATTCATTACCTAAGGCATATAGAACTTGATTTCTTCATTATCAATGAGTCTAATCTAATTAACCGATTCAGTGTCATTAATAATTCATTTAAATAGTATAAATAAATTTTTATGAGATATTCGAATCTGGTCATTAACTACAGATCTAATTAAAATTTAAAGAACATTTTAGCGGGAATATTTTGCTTACCCCTCACTTTTCACAGTTGAAAATATAAATATTTTGGCTAATACCTAATATGAATACCTCAAATAAATGAAATGCACTCTTACTCTGAAGATTCAAATTTTTGTATAATTTCATTTTACCTATCAAGAAAATGTTTCAAATTTTCAAAATATTTTTGTAACTTCTTATTGATCTTATATAATGACAAAGGTAAATTCTGCGCTTCTTGCGAGAAATTTTGCTGTACCAAGTTGTCTTTTTGGAAAATATCGTTTATCTTCAATGACACTAATTCAGAAACGGAAAAATTAAATTCCAAAAAAATTTTGGGGTTCCACCTGTAATGATAAACGAATAATGGCCATTTCCAGTATGTTGAAATATACAGGGTAGTTCTAAACAAATGCGAGGGGTTTGGGGAGATGAAAATAGGCAGGCGTACTTCATATAAAGTTTTTTCGAAATCGACCTCCATTCCAAGATACAGCCTACAAATACTGAGTCGTAAAACTATACATAATATGATTCATGAAGTAGATGTTACTCACACAATTTTTTTAATCCCATTACTTTATTATTAGGGGTTGAAAATAACAACCCCTTCTTATTTTTTTCAAAAATTGTTTTCGTGTGATAGATTTTCGAAAAATAAAATTCTCTTATGATTTCCTTTTCAATTCTGGAGAGAAAAGTCTCTTGTAAATTTCGATACAGTCGATACTTTTCTCGGAAAAAATAAAAACTTACAAGCATGTTCCATAGAATGAATAATCTAAAGTATTGTTTATGCTCGAAATTGGTTTTGACAGAAAAAAAAATTTTCTATAATTCTTCCTATAAGTTTCAGGTTCATAGAATAAATTTTAATTTTTTCCGGGAAAATTATCGACTATTTTTCTCCAGAATTGAATGGAAAACGATAAGAGAATTTTATTTTCGAAAATCATTACCATGACAAAATTATTGCAAGAAAATTATGCAAATTCGTAGGTGATTTTTGCCCTGTCAATAAATTTCACTTGAAGTAGACAGGAAAAAGTTTTATTTCCAAAAACTGTGTGGATTATTTTAAGAGTGAATACTCAGTAGAGCACTAAAATCGTACCTATGTTCAAATTCTTGCTAATTTCAATTTAAGTATTGGCAATGAAATAATTGAATATATGAGGGGTTACCTTATACTTACAGATTAGATCAAGTTCATTATCATCTATTATGTCCAGTACCAGTGTAACTACTGCCTATTCCGAGATATTTCTTATTCATTTTATGTGAAGTGTTGAGAAACCCTTCCTTTTTGAGCGCTCGTTCTACTTAAACGAGTGCTATATTGGTTTCTACGACCTGATGAAAAATTCGGGGTCAAATTCAATTCTGTCCGTGGGGACTTCCAGCCGGCCGTTAGCACAATAACTTTCGAATGGATTGTCCTGGAGACTTGAAATTTTCAGGGTGAGTTTGGCTCATAAATGGCTCGGTTCAGTTCGTTAACCAGCCAAATAGTACAGGGTGTTCCATAAAATATGGCCATTCAAAAATTTTGATCCTCAATATCCCAGACAAAACAAAACCCATCGAAATAAATGTTGCGGTCACATGCAAAATGCTCATAATGAGCCTCATGCAAAATTTTGTGGCCATAGTGTGTATAGAACCATAGAAAATTCAATTGGAATATGGAAAAGAAGAAACATCATATTTCCATAATTAGATAGCCAATTCGATTGAAATTTATTTCATGAATGAAGAACGATACACTGAATGTTCATGCAAAGATATAGAAAATTGAATTGGAATATTTAGAAGAAAAATCTCTATAATTCTATAACAGGATAACCGATTCGAGTGAAATTATTTTGTGAATCAAGACCGACATACTGAATGTTCGTGCAAGAGTTCAAGAGGATCGTATCATCAGAACCATAGAATTTAATTTTTTTAAATATTCATTTTGACAGATTTCATTTTTAAGAATAATTTTCAGAATACTATTCCGATTGTGCTGAGATTCTGCATTTCTATATTCGGTATAAATATCAAGTCCCATATAAAATTTTGAGGTGATAGTCTTATTGCCCCGCCAAAGAATGAGCGCTCAAATGCTCCTGCTCAGGGCTTTTCTTATATTTTTAAATTATACGCTTTAAGAGCTAATAGTTCGGCTATATCATACAATAAGTTAATAGATGAGTACCGATTATTTCATTTAGTATCTCACGGACATAATGAATACTGTTGCATTATTATATAATATGCAATTTGCATTCATATCAGGTCGACAACAAACACCGTTATTTTTAAAAACTCCGGAAATTGTTCAATATAAGAACGGTGCAATTACACTTAAAAATTACTCATAATCGTTTTACCGAAGCATAATTTTGTGAAGATTATATATAAAGTACGACAAATCTGGACATGGTGATCTTCGTAGAATTTCGTATGGATATACCCAAAGCTCAAAAAAAAGGTCTGGCCCCTCATTAAGTCATGGTAAATGAGTACTTGTGGTTTAATCCCAGGCTGAAATCAGTGCAACGATTATTGGAAAATTTAAATGCATCCTCGGGTGATTTGATAACCCTGATACATATTATCATATTCTTGAGGATATGATACAAATTCCTGAGATTAACTGATTGAGTATACGTATCATGAAGATGAATTATGTAGATCAGCAAGATAATCTCAAATGATACAGATCGTTCTCAGATGGTCCTCTCGAGTATTTCGTTGCACATCAGTGTAATTCGGAAATAGACGACATTTTTTCCGTTAGGTGTGGAAAAAAAGAACACAATTGATCATTATGCTGAACAGTGTCGCTTTTGTGTACTCTTGGTCAAAGATTTTATTCAATTCATTATTTATTTTCTGAGGACAATATGGACCATATTTGGTTCTCTGATAGAGTGCCATTATCTCTTTTGATCTTTGATCAATTATTCTCAAATGCATGCATCTATTTATCAAGTTTTCAATGATTCTTTGATGAACAAAAAAGTTTATTTCTGTTTCATCGACTGTTGGTTCATAATTTCAATTATTTGTATATTTACCCAAATATTCAATTTTCTTTCTTTCGGATAGTATTTTATTTTTAAAATGGTATGTTTTCTCAATAATAGGTGTTGACGGTAGGTGAATAACCGATGTCACGGTAAATTCTTAGTTTTACGAATTATTCAAATGTTTTCATGAATTCCTTTGTCTTTGACTTTCCAATAAATTTATGTCTTTCAAATTTTTTCCGGGATGAAATTAAATGATCGAATTTTGGCAGAGTCTTAATAACATTTCTGGTAAGTTAGCCCAATGATCCTACTAAATTTATGGACTGTTTTGAATTTATTGAATTCCCTTTTCTTATGTACTATAAAGATTTGATTGCATATTAAATAATAAACTGTCAGAATAGTAATACATTCGCCCCTTCTTACCAAATGCGGACATTTCTAATTCGAAAAAATCCAATGAGTATTTTTCAAACAAGCTGAAGGTTGGAATTTCTGTAGAGGAAAGTTGCCTAATGTTGGATACTGCATCACTCTCAATTCTACCAGAAGTTTTCTGGCATTGAATGCAGGAAACTATTTGTTTTTGATCTAAATTCATCCTCTGTAAGCTATGTAGTCCAATCTAGCATGACTAGATGGAAATTTAAAATTTAACGTTTGCTTGTACGTTTGTTTGCTTGTACCTAGTGTTTTACTGCTCCAACTGTAACTATTGAAAATAGATAAGTAGTGGATGTGAAATATTGAAATTTGATAAAGCATAACTTAGTTAATTTCCTCTACAATGAGCTCAACCATTTGATTCAATCATTTATGCCAAGGATCTATTCTAATTTAACCACAGAACCTAAAACATGAAAGTTGCCTAATTTTGGATACGGAAGGTAGCCCATAATTGGATATCCAAAATTTGGAATTCGGTTGTTAAATTCATTTGTTATTATTTGAAATTCTTAAGAAAGGACAGCTTTAGAAAAAAACGGAATATGGAAAACATGAGAAATGCCATCAACGACACTTGAAAAGAAAATTTACGTTGTAATTCCTGCAAGGACACTAGGTTCCTGAAGAAAAGTAGCAAAAAAGTACCAAAGTTGGGCGACTTTTCTCTATACCTGATTTTCTCCGAGGGGAATTATGGAATATTTCTAAAATAGTTTTACGTTTCGTAAATATTCGGAATTTACCTACTAATGGGCAACTAATAATTGAATTTGAATAAGATCAAATTTCAGCTTAAGGTAATATTTAAGAAATAATAAGTCAAATCAATTCAACTTTCATCAGAAAATTCTTAGATTTTCCTCTCGAGATATCCTCATGAAACTAAGCACATTTCTTTATACCATCATTGACCATCTAAATAGTCACACTAAACATTTCAAATCATACTCAGGCATTATTCGGCTGATTTGGCCTATTAATGATCTCAATCCAGCTATTGAGAGTCTGCACCAATTCTGCAATCTTGAAGTTTTCAGCTTCTTTGCGATAGAAATGGGTATATGGCAGTTCAGAACCTTTTGACCTCGCCGACCTCGGATTATTCATCAGGCATTCCAACCGAGCCATTCCAGAACTAGCTAAGAATTCAAAACTCAGACGCATTTTTGAATCAATTTCATATAGACAAAGTTAAATGTCATTCAAGAATCGTAGCTTCATATAACAGTGAAGTCACTAATTCTCATAATAGAAATTTCACTACTCTATATTTCATATAAGTACATTCAAAATAAACCGGAAACGATGACGGAAACAAAATCATAGCATTCTTACAACTCAACTATCATTGTCTGTTGAAATATCATTAGTTCAACATAATTATACATATTTTCCCAAAGACCGGTCTAGACCTATATTTACTTTGAGGAGAACATACCCACTAGCTCGAGTAGACGACCAATTCATAAAATCAGGTGCTAATGCTGCTCAAGTACATATACTGTCCTTTTGTTCTTTTTTCGCTTGACCCCTCAAAATTGACAAAATCAACATACATTTTCCGGAAAACATGATTTGACCATATTATTTTTTTGTATATTGAACGTATCTTAGGTTTCGTAAGCTGCTGAAAGGAGAATAAAAATGACACTATCAATATACAGTGGAACTTCCCTATAACGAACGGGCTAAATCCGCAAAAAAAATAGTCATAAAAAAATTTCGTTATGCAGAAAATTTGTTTCTAAAGTCGACAATGTCGCGGTCGACTTCACTAATAGATTCAAGTTTATCATTCAAACTTAAGCACTAGACATTTTCGCACAATTTTCACATCAGCTCAATGGTTATGGGCCCCACTCACTTCGTTCTTCTGCGCCGTTTTTACCCGACGGTTTAAAAACGGTCGGGTAAAACTGCCGCAAAAACGAAGTGTATGGGCTAAAAACGGCCGCACTTACCCGACGTTGCAAATTTCAGACGAGGCCTGATTTTCGTCCGTTCTCTTGACGTTTTAACCGTCGGGTAAAAACGGCGGAGAAGAACGAAGTGAGTGGGGCCCTTTAGATTGGAACCACACAGCCAGGGGTTTCAGAAGAATCTCTCTGTCCGCCGTAATTATTTAGTTCAAGATTTATTACGTACGTCCGGAAAATTTTCGGAAAAAACCCACCCTTAAACCTTCTTAGCAATACCCATTCAAAGAGTGATGTTCTTTGAATATTTCGTTATAGAGAGAATTTCTCCGTTTTAGAGGGTGTTTTTAACATGAAATTTGGATTCAAGGTGCAATGTCTTGTACGAAATTCTTTATACAGAGAAATTCGTTATACAGACGTTCGTTATAGGAGTTCCACTGTATTTTATGTGCATTAGTTAATTCCTTACTGATCAAATAAAATTTTCTGATAATAATTGACTGATTTTAATATTTAAACACAACAATAATGCTGTTAGGTTCAGGTCTTTTAACAGGCCATAAATGCTCAATACCAAGCGTAACTCATTTTTGCGGATTACGTAGCATCAAGGAGAAAACACTTGTAATGAACTGTCAGTACCTGTTTAATTTGACTGTGGAGTTAAACAATTGGATAAGATATTATAATAATTTTCACTCAAACAACTGTATCCAGAAAATAATATGTATTGAGTAATCCCAAAAATAGATAACACCTATCAATCTACTTACCTACCGGCACGTGTTCTTACCACAATTATAAGAGAATTATTATAGTTTATCAATTCGTAATCTTCATTTTCTTCTTTGGCAAAAACCACTACCTAAAATTCCATACAAACACTATTATTCTCAATCAAATTTACCAGAATCTATATCAAGAAATAAACCATATACTTTTTTTTCAGAATGGTATGGTGCCAGGCATACACAATGCATTCTTCTATTTGTTTTACTCGGAATTGGATATGCAATGAGAGTGAACCTATCAGTAGGAATAGTAGCAATGACAGATAAAACTGCTAGCATCAATCCTGATGTACCGGTAAGTACATGCTGTTCAGTTAAAAATAACAAAATTTGAAACAGTTTTACTAATGAGAAAGGCCTTCTATAGAAAAATGTTTGCTAAAGCTCGTGATATCTCCGGTTATATCGGGTGAGTGGCCTATTATTCATTATGGAAACTATTGATGGTAAAGAGTTCAACTTGTATGGATTGATATTTGGCCACTCGCTCCGCTCAAGCGTTAATAATAATAATAATAAGACGACCTCATTATGAATTGTCTATGAATTTTTGATTGAAATACATTCTCATTTTGCGCAAGACATGCATTCAACATTATAAAATTTCTATGTCTCTATATGTTCCAGTAGAACTTTGATATTTCTTGTAGTGCTTCTGAATACTTTGTGTACGGTTGCCATGAGGATTTAACTTTAAAATAGCACAAATTGAACATTAAAATACACATTAATATCACCTTTTATTTTGAGGTTGACGGAAAATGTAATTATGTACGTAGTACGTAATTTGGATGAATTATCCCAGAGAGGTTGAGTTATAATTGCAATAGATGGTCTACTTCCACTCATTCGAAATAAATAAGTCCACAATGTATGTATGATTCATATACTGATTTCGCATCACTTTGGAAGTGATGCAGCGTCAAATAGAAAATTCGGAAATTTATTCGTCAAATATCTCTATCGAAAGATACCCAAGAAATTTCATCTTTACCAACTCAAATGAGGTGAAACATTCCTTTGATCCTCTAAGTCGGCCATGTCTCATCACATACCTTGCATTGTATCCTTCACAATACAACAAAGAATTAATGAAGAGAAGGTTTTCGATTATACATTCATTTACTTTTCTAATTCACAAAAAAACAGATTGTTGTGATAGTATAAACCTAAGCCAGAAATAAGTTATATACGAGTGCAATGAAATCGATTACAAGGTATACCTTATGTTCATAGGGTATAAACAATACAAGTGACGGCGTATTCAAACTCATCAAAAACGATAAACAAATATTAGCACTCGATCATGCGTAAAAAATTTTTCTTGACACCAATTTCAGTATGTTCAGCATTGGGTTTACTTCAGTGTATCATGTCATTGAAGTTCATTTTTCAATAAAGAGTTATTTATTTACTTCTGAATTGTATCTGATAATTTTAGATATCTGGCCAGTGGCACTTATTATGTCTACCTTGAACTTCACACTCATTTATGAAGTGCTCGAATTAGTTTATATACTACCTGTCTAGGATTTCTCCACCTTATATTCATTATCATATTAATTAGATAGCTATCGTATTTATTAATCGGTTCATTTACTTCGAAATGTCATAGAACTTCTTCGAAATCTAATGGATTGACAGTTGTTCAATTACCAATTGAGTGTATCAAAATGTTCAATTCTGGATATGGTGCTTGGGAAATGCGAATAAATCTAATGTCAAACGCTACCATATCTAATTCTGATGAATCAGTACTCAGGGATTTTCATAGTGCAACTTCCGGTAATACGTCCAATAAAAATAACCACAGTAAGAAGTTGATTTCATTGACAGTTGTTTAAATAGCCTATTTGTCCTGATCAGGAAGATGTGGGAACATTAATGGATTAAAATTCATTACTATTCAAAAATCGTACATAAAAAACACTTATATTTATTTCATATTCCAAACTTGAATATCCGGTACAGATGAGTTGATTTTTTAGGAACATTGACACGACATGTTCTATCAGAGTTCAACGAAGGTAATCGCTTAAACTGTCCTTTATACGACATGTGAAGGTGACTTTTCTAATCTGGTAGCGTTCTCGTTCTTGTCACAAATTGGGAGCTTGTCTAGGTTTCTGAAATTCATTCCGATTACGTGCAACTTTTTATCAATGTTCAGCGAAGGGAACCGGGATGTTTCCCTGAAGTTTTTGCTGAGTGAATATGAAGAAATCCAACCTCTGACCTGGTATACTCGTTGGTCAACAGATAATAAAATATTTAAAATATTCAATTGGATCAAAGACTTTAGCAGTCACTTTTCGTGAAGAAAAACTTATATAGCTAAAGGTTGTGAATCAGAACTACTTCTGTGCATAATTTAGATATGAACAGAAGATAATTTTAGATACTTCACTGAAAATTATACCACAAAAATAAAAAAAAAATGAGAAAAGAGAGGAAATTGATAATCGATATTTTGAAGAATAAATTGAAGTTAAAATTTTAAGAAAGCCGATAATTTACGCTTTTGTACTAGGGTTCCACCCCCTTCAATTTTGTGACCAATGAAGATATATCGGGTGTCCCAAGGTGAGTGGCCCATTAGATCAAAGTGGGGTGTTACGAAAACGACTCTGGTTCGCTCATAATTTAGATTTAAGTCAAAAATTTAGCATGTCATCAGACATTGATCTCAATGTCACTGTTTCTGAATTATAGTTGTCAGTTATACAGGATGGAAAACAAAAAAATCATCATTTTTCAAGTTACAAAATCTTATAGGCTATTGACCTTAGGACACCCAATATAAACTATACCTACCTACAAAAATTTCATGGATTTAACTGAATTTTTGAGGGCATTCTTTCAGAATATGCAATTGCATATCTATTGAATGCTATTCGTTCAGAAAATATTCTGCAAATACAATTTCAAAACTTGAAAGCCACATACCAATTCTATCCATTAACGAAATAAGCTTCGCGAAGTTGAATTTAAAGATTTTCCATTCAAGATCAAGAGTAAATTTTGTACAGGTGTTTATATAATCTTTGAGCATCTAAATGAAAAATTTTGTCCAAAAACGAGCACTCCCAAAACTGTAACTACCCAAAAATAATCAAGTCTGTAGATCTTTTCGCTAGAAATTAAGTATGAGACAGAATCGCTGACAATATCAGACGCATCAATGAGTCCAACCAAGTTGTTTAAGATCACTTCTGGCTCAAAGTTCGAAACTAAGAGATATTTCGGCAAATCGTTGTTTCTCTAGAGATACCAGAACTCAACAAGAAACCTGAAAAATTAATTTAGAAAAATTTTCTTCGGTTTTCTTATGCTTGTAGAACAATAACAAGTTTAGGCAAGTGCCCTCTTTCGTGAACTCATATCTTTCGAAAAAATGTTCCCAGAAATATTTCAATAGAAAACTGAAAGTTTCAGTGAGCTTTGTTTACTCAATATCATCTATCAAATTGTTTTCTTGCATTATTCCAAAGACGATTTTCGTTCATTTTCGATACCTCAACTCTTATTCTCTCAACAACATTATTCGTAACTTTCAAGTGAAAGGAAATAACTAGAGACCTCATTATAAGCATTTGCATATTTGCATATGCTTTAGCATATTTAAGACATCTTCAGCCGTGCAAATTTTAGCTAAAATCCAGTTATAATGCATATTTTCAGAACATATTTATTTTTCTTCCCTACGTTCCGAAATGCGATAAAAATACTGAATCCGACCAAATTCCACAAAATATGAGGTCTATTGAGTAATAATACTAATAATTGTGACTTTGTTAGATTTGCGAATCAATTTTATCGCATTCCGGAACGCAGTATTCATTCAGTAGCCGCGCGCTTCGAAATTAGATACTTTCGAAGCGCGCGAATACTAATATAATAATGAGTAAAATACGCCAAATGAACTCCACGTTGCCTTCGACATTTCCAAATAAACCCATGAAAGGAAATCCAGGTTTCGAAGATTTGTCCCTTATCGAAAGTTTACCTGAAACTTAAGGGTGTCCCAAAATTAACGCAAGATTTGAATTAAATAGAAAACGCCGTTTTTTGTCTTTTGATAGTTATATTTTTATTGACTCGTAAAGTACATAGGATAGGGTTATGTATGGAATAACACATCGGACAAATGGCCTCCACGGCTTTTGCATGTACATGGGTACTCTTTTGTTGAAATTTTCCATGACCATTCTGCATAAATGTGGCTGAATTTCGTTGATGCAGCGTTGAATCTCCTCCTTTAATGCACGGGTGGTTGTGGGCTTGTTGACATAGACTTGTGATATCAAATAACCCCATAAAAAGAAGTCTAATGGTGTTAAATCACATGATCTAGGAGGCCAATTCTGATCACCGAAACGAGAGAGAACACGACCTGGAAATGTCTCATGCAGTAATTGAATTGTTTCACGGGCTGTATGACATGTGGCACCGTCTTGTTGAAACCACATATTGAACACATCAATAGCATCCAATTTTGGCAGAAAGAACTGTGTAATCATGTCGCGATATCGAGCACCAGTAACACGTTGTTCTATCGTGTAACGCTCCATTTTTAATAACCCTATACTGTTAGCTGTCAAATTGCTTTTTTTTCAGGGTTGCTAACACTTCACTGCACAAATGGCGGCAAATTCAAATCTTGCGTTAATTTTGGGACACCCTTTATAAGGGAAACATAGCACCAAGGTTCAAATCCTCCCCTATTACATCCGTGGATGTGGAGCGAACCATTTCCACATACAAAAATATTCAAAAGATCGAAGGCAAAACTCAACAATTGAACATTTGGAACAATATTTAATTGTAAACGTTTACAAAAATATTAAATCAAATTTCAATACCCATATTATTGAGAGTTGATTCTGAAATAAAAACTACTTTCCTTTTTTTGAGTTCCCAAATTTCATTTTCGTGCATATTTCAAGAATTTCTCATGCATATAATAACGTTTTTATTTTGCGTATAGTCCGGTCTCTAGAAATAACGCAAGAAATCAATCAAGATACTGGAATGCACAACAACACGAATATTCATACAGTTTTCAATGAAGTTGTAGATAGAAGGTCACAACTGGGCTCTTTCACACGAAAAACAATCAGAAGTAGCCAACCAACTAAATTTCCATACCTATTACATCCTCCACTGACAACGTCTTCAATTTTTCACCATTCGTACAATCGTAGGAACGCATTCCTAGATCTTCTCCTTCTCTAACAAGCGCATCCGAGATATCAATAATGTTGCAAGGTTCCGCAGAAACCTTGCCTTACCTCGTGACCTTCTGCTTTGACAAACGATTTCCGATATGGAATAAACCCTTATTTGGTCTAACAATTCCAACTTGCAGACACATACTTGTCGTTTTATCACTTTCAAGTTATGCAACCGACTTTCATCGTATCAGATGAAACGCGCTTATCGATTGATGATTTCACCTGGGTTATCTGATAAGCTGGTAAGAAGTCCCATTCCTGCACGAAGAAAGTTTACTATCTGGTGTATTCTTACAGAATACTAATTGGTAGATTTTTGGTTTGAACCTAGTTTTAGTTGATGTCATCCGTACAGGGCGATTCAAGTTGTTGAAGTGAAATTCTTGGTGATGGGACATTCATTCAAATATACTGATGGACAAAATTAGCGCACCACCTAAAATTTCGTTAAATTTTAACAATTGATATCTTCCCAATCTTCAGTCGGGTTTTAACGTTTTTTTCTTTCAATAGTAGCTCTGTTATTGTCAAATTCCCTCTATTGAACAGAAGTCCAAAAAATAAAACCTTCATGTTGTACAGGGCGTTTATATAATGTCATGTTTTATAGTCAAATTTTAACGTCTTCTGTGGGCAATGCCAGGCTGCTGAGACAAATAAAAACAATAAGCTTTGTAGCCTAGTATCTCTTGAGTATTTTGTTTTTTTAAAATCAATTTATCTTGAAGTCGTCCAGAGATATTCAACTTTTAATCAACTCTTGTATTTTATGCATTAGCCATGAATATCTTCGCAACCATTTGTCCGAATTGAATGCTATAGGCAGTGATGCAGCCTGATGTTTCCTGAGTATTTTGCATTTTTAAAAAGCAATTTCACTTGTACCCTTCCAGAGCTATTCACATTTTCGTAACATCATACATTTTTCTGTTTTTCTTAATTTCTTTCGTTTATTTTTGTGTTGAAAGTTAATTCTTATTTATTTTTCTTTGGCCGTTGTCTCAGTAGACTTATGGAAAGTAAAGAAAACTGTAGAAATATACACAATTATTAATTTCGAATGAATATTATGAATTAGCAAAAATTATGACAACTGTAAACCCAGTATCACTCGACTGAAAATATTCATTGTCAATATATTGTATGAAATGCAAGATGTTATAAAAATGTGAATATCTCTGGAAGGGTACAAGTTAAATTGCTTTTTAAAAAGCAAAATACTCAGGAAACATCAGGCTGCATCATTGTATAGTTTTTAGAAGCCTCATATATCAGGTATTGCCCACAGAAGGCGTTAAACTGTAATGAAAAAACCCGAAAATTTAAACGCCCTGTACAGCATGAATCATTTATTTTTTTGAACACCTCATTGTGGTATAATATTCGCCAATAAAAGAGCTACAACTAAAGAAAAACATTCAATTCGGACAAATGGTCGCGAAGATATTCTTGGCTAATGCATAAAAAACAAGAGTTGATAAAAAGTTGAATATCTCTGGACGACTTCAAGATAAATTGGTTTTTAAAAAAACAAAATACTCAAGAGATACTAGGCTACAAAGCTTTATTGTTTTTATATGCCTCAGCAACCTGGCATTGCCCACAGAAGAAGTTGAAATTTTACTATAAAACATGACCTTTTTTAAACGCCCTGTACAACATGAAGGTTCTATTTTTGGACTTCTGTTTAATGGAGAAAATCCGACTGAAGATTGGGAAGATATCAATTGTTAAAATTTAACGAAATTTTAGGTGGTGCGCTAATTTTGTCCATCAGTATACAGGGTGTTTCATCATAAACTGGACAAACATATATTTTCGTGTAGAGGACATCGGGAGAATAATTTTTGCCTTATACAATATATCCCGTTTTCGAAGCATAAGCGAGATACAGGGTGTCAAACGTCATTTTTGAGCGAGATTCTTATGAGTGTGGTCAGTTATGTATAACACTTGGTGTAACGGTTTTTGGTCAAATCTCAGTATTTTTGGGTCCTTTATCCAGAAAAGTTGACGAACTCCAAAAAAAATTACAAAATGACGGAAAACCTGCAATGTTCCAAATTTTTTTTGCGGTTGTCAAATTGACTTTTGTTTTCTGAATGAACACAATTTTCTAAGACTTTCTGTGAAAAAATTTTTTCAAAAATCGAACACAAATTTTTTTACATGTCTACAGCGATGAAAAAATTTCACTCGAAATGGATGAAATTTTGTACAATTGTACTTCTTGAATTATCAATCACGAATATGAAAACAGAATCGTAAAATATCGAACAGTTTCGTTACTACAGTCATTCAAATGTTTCGTTCGGACCTCTGAAATTTGAAAATAAAATTGTTTTGGGTTCTAGAGTCAAAATGATTAAATTATTTGCATGTCTAAACATTTTAGATGAATTTAAACGAAAAAAATCAGTGAAACTTAGTTGGGACTCGAAACGACGTAGGTATCAAATAGGGAAATGGCACTGTTCTAAGGAAATTAATATTCGTTGCCAGGCAACAGTAGTTCGTAGTTCATAGAGTTGGACTGGTATTTTAATTCCACTGAATATAATTTAGCCAGTAGTCAAACTCTATGAACTACAGACTACCGTTGCCTGGCAACGAATATTAATATGCTTATAACAGTGCCATTTCCCTATTTAATACCTACGTCGGTTCGAGCCCCAACTAAGTTTCACTGATTTTTTCGTTTAAATTCATCTAAAATGTTTAGACATGCCAATAATTTAATCATTTTGACTCTAGAACCCAAAACAATTTTATTTTCAATATTTCAGAGGTCCGAACGAAACATTTGAATGACTGTAGTAACGAAACCGTTCGATATTTTACGATTCTATTTTCATATTCGTGATTGATAATTCAAGAAGTACAATTTTACAAAATTTCATCCATTTCGAGTGAAATTTTTCCGAAGCTATAGACATGTAAAAAAAATTTGTGTTCGATTTTTGAAAAAATTTTTTCACAGAAAGTCTTAGAAATTTGTGTTCATTCAGAAAACAAAAGTCAATTTGACAACCGCAAAAAAAAATTTGGAACATTGCAGGTTTTCCGCCATTTTGTAATTTTTTTTTCGGAGTTCGTCAACTTTTCTGGATAGAGGACCAAAAATACTGAGATTTGACCAAAAACCGTTACACCAAGTGTTATACATAACTGACCACACTCATAAGAATCTCGCTCAAAAATGACGTTTGACACCCTGTATCTCGCTTATGCTTAGAAAACGGGATATATTGTATAGGGCAAAAATGATTCTCCCGATGTCCTCTACACGAAAATATATGTTGTCCAGTTTATGATGAAACACCCTGTATAATAGGGACTATTTCCATCAGAAAAGGAACTCTCAAAAAACAATCATCGAGGACTTTGATCTATTTTTGATTTATGCCACTGTTAAACAATTCAGTAGAACCTTCTGAGCGTTCTATTCAAACGATCGTTTTGCCCAAATGTCTGTAATTTTCGAATGAATTTCTAGCCGAAAAATGACTCAAGGATGAGTTTTGACTCCCTGATGACGAATTCGTGGTCAAATTCAATTCGGCCCGTAGTGCCGTCCGTTAGCACAATAACTTTCGAAGGGATTGTCCTAGAGACTTGAGATTTTCAGGATGAGTTCGGGTCCCAAATGGCTCGGCTAATTTCGTTAACCAGCGAATTCGTACAGCTGTTTCATAAAATACGGCCATACAAAATTTTTGTTCCTCAATATCCTAGAAAATACGAAACCAATCGGAATGAAATGTTACGGCCAAATGCAAGATGCTGATAACAAGCCTCATGAAAAATTTTGTGGTCATAGTGTGAACAGAACCATGGAAACTTCAATTGGAATATTGAAAAGAAGAAACTCCATAGTTCTATAAAAAGATATATGACTTTTTTTGGAATGGAGATCGATATTCTTAATGTTCATCCAAAATTTCGTGATATAGTTTTAACACAATCAAAGAAAGTTCAATTGGAATATTGAAAAGAAAAACCTTTTTATTTCCGTAGCAGGATATTCGATTCGAGTGAAATGTTTTCTGTGAATAAAGATTGATATACTGAATCTGCATGCAGAATTTTGTGGTCATAGTGTTAACCTAACCATTGAAAATTCATTAGGGATATTGAAAGAAGAATCTTCATGATATAGCACTTGTTCAAGTAGAACCAGTGCTCAAAAACTAAAAACAACAGAGGGCTACTGAATAGTCAAAGCTTATACAAATACAACATGCTTCGAAGACTACAGGCTTCTATACGGTGAAGTTTTTATAATATCAAAAGACGAAAAACTGAGATTCAGAAAATCGATGGAAGCAGCTTTCATCTCAATAACCGAAAACCCCATAAGTCAACCGTCTGTAGATATCAAAAACATCTGTATCCCAATAATAAGATCCAGTTAAAAAGAAAGATTAATTGATGATAATACCTGCAATAATTAATCTATTAATTATCTTGATTTTTCGAAAGTATTACCTCACTATCCTGTACTAAAAACTCGTCGTTGGAATTCGAAATCATGAAATGTTGTTTCATGACAATTTTATTGAAGCCATGATTTGCGCCATTCTTGTTGGAAAAGCGCTCATATCTTGGTCAGTATCTGAAATAGGAATAGAGCAGTACCAAGCAAAAATGTAAACTAAAATGGCGTTAGAGAAGCTGAAAGAATAAATGGAAGTGCCATTTGAAAAAACGCAAATTGTGGCATTTTTTCTTTAGAACGTATATACTGCAATATTGGAAGTATGAGCTGAATAGATCCAAATCTCAAACCAACCAAAATTTCAAAACACTGCTTCTATTCTCCGTAAGCGTCTTACACCCGGATTACACTCAGCTCGTGCTGCTCTTCGCTCCCTGAATTGGCGGTTTTTTGCTTGAAGGTCAAAGGACCGGCAGCGTGAGGCTTTATGCCTCAATTACACTCAGCCTTTCCTACTGCTGCTCGCGTTGTCGGCAATAATTCCCGAAATACTTCTGCGACAGTATCGAAGGCAGTGAGCATTCACACTCTGCTGCAACATTTCCCTCGCGACCAAGTGTCGGCAACGACAGACAAAGAAATTCCACGCAACCTAGTTAAATTTAATCACTCACAGCTGTCGACGCTACTGGTCCTTCCGTACGAAAAACTGCCAATTCAGGGGGCGTAGAGCAGCACGAGTGGCAATGGGAGGCAGCAGGATAGTGTAGTGATAACATTCTCGCGCTGCCACTTCCCTGCTCAATTCCTTGCTCCCTGCCGTAGAAATGAGTCGAATGTAATCGGTGTGTTAGGTATAGGCCCTACAACGTGGGACATTGTATAACGTATATAAATCAACATCTAACTAATTCAAGCTTTAATATTTTCATTCAATTACTCATATCAAGAAAGTAAAAGAAACATTCAAGTTTGACATATTATCACCGAAGGCCAAAATGCTTTAGTAATGTGCCATAATAAAACAATTGAAAACAAAATTGAAAAAGTAGGAAGCATTGACCAGAATTGAAAGAACGTGCCAGATCCAATTGAAATTAAAGCGTGATCCGAAAGAAAATGAATTGTAATGTTCCAGCACAAGAAAACAAAGAACGATTTAGAACTCATTATCAAATGAAGGTTAGTGTTCAACGCAAAAATTATTCGATTAAACAATTTTTCTCGTCTAGTACGTGAGGAAATATTCTTCCGCTTATGAAATATAGTGGGAACTTTTCAACAAGGATGTAATTGATCGAAGAATCGAACAAAGATATTATTTATCATGCGTATCTGCCGTATAATTTTTAAGGTGAACAAAACAAAAGATTACGAATATTTTTCGAAACTTTTTTTTAGAGAATTACACGACTGAATTAATGGATTACTGCTCGATATATTTAAATCAGACAACATAGAAAGTTGGAAGATCACTTTCAAATATTGAAATGTGATGTTGCAGGTGAATACTTACTATTTGCCTAAATAAGATATAAATTCGATATTTTTTTCTATTTTTCTCAGTTCTGAGATTGAACAGATGAGTAGTTTTTCCCAAAACAAACTCATGTGTTTCAATAGCGAACGAAACATATAACCATTTCAGGAAAGGTTTTTCGAATTTTGAAAGGAAACCCCATTTCCTAAAAACTCCGGAGGAAGTAAACCTTCAAAAATGTAATTCGAATAAAAAAACCCACATTTCCTCACTTATTTCGAAAAATTGTAGATTTTATTATGAATTGTTTATAAATTCTTGAATGAAATATATGTACTTCCTGCATATGTGATACATTCGATAAAATATGAATTTCTTTTTCGATGTTTGTATAATTGTTTAAACAATGTTTGTATATTCCAGTGGAGTTGTAACATTATTCGTATCGCTTCTGTATACTTTATGGTTGGTTGTCCATGAGTCATGACAATCACACATTAAAACAGAAGAAATCAGGCATTAAAATGGGTCATTATTGATCAATTCGTGTACATCAAACTGAGCTTCTATTTTGAGTTCGACAGAAATAGTTATTTAATCAACTAGGTTATTAAAGACAGCGACTAATGGTCAAGATATTTTAAAGCGTGAGCGGAGCGAACGCTTTAATAGTTCGAGACCATTAGTCGCTCGATTAATAACCGAGTTGATTACAAGATTTTTCCGACGATCTCAATATGAATTCTGTATGAATTCTTGATTGAAATACATTTTCATTTTGCACAAGACATACATTTGTCATAATGAAATTTCTATGTATCTATGTTCCAGTAGAGTTTTGACATTTCTCGTAGTGCTTCTGAATACTTTGTGAACGGTTGCCATGAGGATTGCACATTAAAATAGTAAAAAAATTGAGCATTAAAATGGGTCATTAATGATCAATTTCGTACACACTAAAATCACCTTTTATTGCGAGATCGGCGGAAATAGTAATTTATTCAACTACTTTATTAGTCGGTATATTGATAAACGAGTTAATTATGAGATTTTTCCGTCAACCGTATTATGAATTGGATATAAACTCTCGAATGAAATGAATTCTTGTATCGCACATACATAAATTCGAAAAAATATCAATTTTTATGTTTCAGTAGAGTACTGATTCTGAATACTTTGTGTTCGGTTGCCCATGAAAATTGCATATATTCAAATAGCATAAATTGACAATTATACCTAATGGGTCATTATTGTTCAAACAAAGGCTTCACGGACAATCAGCTATCAGCTGATTGTGACAAATCCTACCGAAGCTTGTCAGCGAACGTTTAACACGTTGCTGACCTCTACCGCTACCAATAGGTAGAAGCAGGTGCCGTATTCTCGACAAGTGATCTTTCGAAGCGAATATGAACTTCATGTCGCGGGGAAAATTTTTGCAGGTAAAAGAAGGACTCGCGCAATGAAGTTCGTATACGCTCTGAAAGATTAGGTACTTGTCCAAAATACGGGGCCAGTTCTTTGCGCTTCGTTCGCAGAATAGGATAAATGATTAGATATAATTTCGATGAAAAACATGGATTTCATTCTAAACAGCTTCCGACTGATTTTTGAATATCATCATATTGAATAAGAAACTCCTAGATTTACCCATAACGTTTTGTATCGAAAGAACAACGAAAGTGGACATTTTTATTCATCTCTTTGGATAAAATAAGGTACCTAGCCATCATTTAAAACGAATAACCCTTATCTTATTTCAGACATATGACTGGAAAGACAAAAGTATAGTCCTATCCTCGTTTTTCTGGGGATACGTTGTCCTGCAAGTTCTGGCAGGTTATTGCGCCACTCAGTACGGCGCAAAATGGTTCTTAATGGGTGCAATGATGGTTAATTCGGTGGCGTGCATGGGCATACCATTCATGGCAGCTGAGTTCGGATCAAAAGGAGTGATGGCGTGTCGAGTCCTGCAGGGGCTCAGTCAAGGATTCTTTTTTCCTTCCGTTCATGGTCTTCTTGGACAATGGGTACCAACCGGCGAAAGATCGCAGTTAGGAACATTTGTGTATAGTGGTAAGATATCCTCAGTTAGTTGGTATTAAATTGATCATCTTTGATGCAAATGTTGAGTGCGGATTCCAAGTATTTATATCCTTTTGAAAAAGAGCATCTTGAAGTTTTTTTGTATATCAGACTGACCTTACATAATATAGTACTGGGTAGTCTACTAAGGAATTCCGATTCAAAAGAGAAATAAAACAAAAACTATCGGGTCAATTCCAATGTTTTTCCACAAATAATGCTCAGCTCTTTGGGAATTCATTTCTTAAAAATTACGCTGTCCGAATGTCCACCATTTTTCTACGAAAAACGCCCAAATTTAGAAAAACAAAATGCAAAGTTTCTGGGCCGATGGCGATGGCTTGAATTTCCTGGCGGATATTTTGCTTCAACGCAATTAGAGTGCGGGGATCGTTGTGGTAGACTACACCTATAAGGTATCCTCATAAGTAAAAGTCGCAAAGTGTCTAGTTCGGTCTTCTGGGGGACCATGGAAGGTCTTCACGCCGAGAAATCAATTTTTCAGGAAAAAGCGCCTGAATAACAGGTAGAGACCGATTTGAAGTGTGACAAGTGGCCCCGTCTTGCTGAAACCAAGTGTCCCGATTGTATCGATCAAAGTGTTTAAAGGCTGATTCAAAAAATGTTCAAGATGCCCACATAACGATCAGATTCCACTGTTACCTACTGCTCGGCCGCATCTGTCTTCAAAAAAGTACTCGCCAATAATGCCTTGTGCTTGTATTACACACCAAATTGTGACCTTCAGACTATGCGATTGAGTTTCATGTTTCTCTTTGAGGTTTTCTGAAACCAATAGCAGCAATTTTGTTGGTTTACATATTCGTTGAGACGAAAATTGGCTTAATCAGAAAAAATGTCGATTTTGTTAATAAGCGCGCACAAAGAACGAACACTCCTCACCCGTCCAGCGAACCATGGCGACTGAATTCCCATGAACCCCTCCTTCGTTTAACAACCAACCCCACTTATCTATTCCTAATATTCAAAATAATTTTAGAGCGCTTTTAAATCGGAATTCCTTAAATGACCATCCAGTAGAATAAATAAAAAAAAATATCGAAACTTGGAGACATTTGGACAACGTTGTTACCCTAGCGAATAATAGATTCCAACAATATTTCTGTCAGTCGTTTGATCTATTGAGATATGCTTTGAAAACGTGGTTTGATCGATCCAACTCCATCTCAATCTTTATCGGTATTTTTGCATTAGTTCTCTTCAAATCATTGGTATTTTGATGTGTAAATACAATGTTTGCGATATTCCATTATTTTTTTATTGTTCTATTCATTATCGTTATAGATCATTTATAGGCGCTTTATAATTAAAGAATTTCTGTGGAAGGTGTGAGTAATTAATTACTTTACAACATCTCTTTTTATAATTAAATTGATTGAATATAATATTCGATTAAATTATTAGTTCATTCTGATTGTGAAATCCAACAAAATGCATTCTGTTAAAAAAATCCAAAACATCTGAGGAAAACACTATACGGTTGAAGATGATGAAAAAACCTTCCTAAGATAACTGTTTGATGTTTCTTTGTAGACCTGGGTAAGCAGAAAACCAGAAGACATATCTAAAGATATGGATACCGCATGCAGAGATTACCTTTCATAAAAGGCATCAACGTTTGGAAGCGCCTTTCGCCTTATGATTGTATACATTTCGCCTATTTGCATTGAGAGATGTCTGTCATTGAGGCAACCTTTCACGACATCTAATTTTCGAATCAGATTTCTGTTACTCTTTCAAAAACTATCTGTCTCGACCTTGAAATAGCACCTCTTCCTTAGTAACAATAAAGCGAAAAAAAGTGAAAGAGTGTGAACAACTCGTAAAAGTATTCATAAATATGAAATCAATTGTTCGATTTCATCAATTTTTTTTCAATAAATGGACTGAAAACATTTCTGATGGTTCAGTATACGAGACATCCAAGAGTTGGGAATAATGGTTATTTAACCAAATAGTTTATTAATCGCTAGAATATCGTATTTGGTGGATATGAGAATCAATTGTTCGATGCCATCAAATTTTTTTCAATAAACGTACTGAAAAACATTTCAAATGTGAGTTCAGTATACGAGATATAGATGGGAATAATAGTTATTTAACCAACTAGTTTATTAATCCCCAAAATATCGTATTTGTTGGAGCTTGCTCGGAAGTAGTGAATTTTAAAACCGATAATCGCTTGTTTATATGAAATTTTTGACCTTATTTGAGTTTTATGATCAGCTCCCAAAATATTGGGACTTCGTTCCTTAACACCCGGTGTATTCATTGTAAATGTTTACATTGTAATAGGTATATCCATAAGTAATGGTAATTTTCTTGTAGGTGCCCCGTTTGGAACCATAGTGGCCTTACCTCTTACTGGTTTGATCTCGGCTAGTGAATGGGGCTGGCCAGTGAGTTTTTACCTATTCGGAATTGTAGGAATGGTATGGACTGTTTGGTGGTGCTTTGCAGGCTATGACAATCCATCCGAACATCCCTCAATATCAGCACAAGAAAAATATTACGTCGAATCATCCTTAGGTCATCTCAAGAAAAAAACGGTAAGTTATGACAACCTTATTATTTGTATTAACCGGAGCTTTCATGCCTCCATGTAATATCAAATTATTTTATAGTATATTTATGTGAGTACGTGTTTAGAGTTTTATGTAAATGCGGCATAAAATATACTCAAATGTAGATAAACGAACTACACTCACCGGCAAAATAATCGAATCTACTCCAAAAATCGATGAAGTTTGTTAACTCATAAATATGTTATTGCAAGCAAAGATAAAGGAGAGAAAGATAGGAAACGCCCCTCCAACACTATGTACTTAAATGCGACTACGTTTTCGGTTAGTTGATTAATTCTGACACATAGATGGCGATGAAAATGATGACTTTTTCAATACAGAAAAACTGTTATAATGGGCGCCAAATTCGAATTAAATTATTCCTATGTACGTATGACATTAAATTCAGACGTCGAGTCCAGAAAAAACATCCTGATCGATAAAACAAAGTTTGTGGTTTGCTTCGTGGTCAGGATTTTATTTTTCATTTCAATATGTCAATATGTATATGTGTGGGAAATATGAATGCACACGTTTGCTTTACAGCAAACGTGCAGAGACTTAACTGCGCATTCTTCCTTCTTAGTGAGTGGGACCCTTAAGATCAATATCTCTTCGCCCAGAAAACTACATATATCCATTTGAGAGTTCTGAAATTAAAAAGCAACGAGAAATAGAGATACATGATATGAATTTCTCCCTAATCTTTGATTGAATATTTTTTCAATTCTAAGTAAGTTTATTCGAAATCAGTCAACAGTTTCGAATTTCAAGAAAACTCGTTACGTCATTTTATACTGGGTAAAACAAATTCTGATTTTTTTCTCTAATTTTGAAACTACTTGTGGTGTGCTTCAGTTGTTCCACCGTGTGATTTCTCATTTTATAATCAAGAAACATCTTAACAATAGCTCAAGTTTTGCTGATGATACAGGGTATTCAGTAAAACATTGAATTTCGCAAAGGTTATAACAGAACTTCAACCAATTTAACCTAGAATACTGCAAGTACAATTCGTCTTGGTTGCCCTCAATAAGGTTCCTAATCAATTACAGCATCACTGAGCTGCTGCAAATTGTCAGGAGTTGGTACGCGAGATTCCTCCCAAGAGCTTAAAGCAGCCCAATTGAATTATTTGATGTCAACCTCTGCTAAAAACTCCCTAGCAATCCTACCCACATGCGGTCGGGCATTATCATGCATAAGCACGAAATAGTCTCCAATAAACGGTGCATAAAGAACAACATGTGGCGCTGCAAGTTCTCTTGTTTTATGCTTTCACTGTTTCCAGTTCATTTTCATCAGCCATAGCGAAATTGTGGAATTAATGTTGCACTGAAACCGCTGTATCTTCAACAAAAATTGAGCTATTGTTATAAATAAATAAAAATATATGAAGAATGGAATTGTCAAAATGAGAAGTGTCTGGTGATTAAATAGGAAATCACACATTGGAACAACTGGAACATACCAAGGGGTGGTTCTAAAGTTAGGGTAAAAAAACAGATTTTGTTTCAACCTGTATAAAATAACATAAGTACGCCGAGTTTTCCTGAAATTCAAAACAGGTGATTGATTTCATATGAACCTGCCTGAAATTAAAAGAAATTTTCAATCAAATCGGACTTGAAATAAAATATTTTTGAATTAACACACTTTATCGATTTTTTGAGTGGATCGATTATTTTGCTGGTGAGTGTAGTATGTCGAATGTCATTGTGCTCCCTTATAGTTTTTCAAAAGCGTCACTTACTCTGTTTCACTAAAACGGTAAGGATCTGTGTCACCCTTACACAGTAGATATGATTTAAATAAACATAATATCTCTTCTTATTTTTCCTTCTAATTCAGGCCTGAAGCTTTCAATTTCGTTTCTCTCATTGTAAGATCGATGTACAGAAATCATTCCATCTTAGAGGAGATCTTCATGGAGGTCTTCGAATCTGTGCTGGACCGTACGTAGCAATTGTCGCTACCCTGCTCAGATCTCTTTTGCTCATGTGGTCGTCCCTTTCTAATATTCCTTCCTCACATAACTGCTTAACTTATTATATATCATAAATAAGCCTGATATACTTCTGAGGGTTTCCATTTCCGCTGCCCTCAGGATATTTTTTGTTTATCAGCCCAAGTTTCTATGGTATATGTTAGTTAGTACACCAAATATTCGTTTTAGCTCAGGTGATCATGATACTTGTTATTCTATATGGCCTCTCTAAGAGCTCTTCTGCTCTCTACATATATACAGTATTCGTTTTGAGGAGTTTCGTGCTCCTGAGCTGTTCCAGTGCTTGTGCGCAGCCAATGGCAAGCCGTATTTCGAGATTTGAGTTACTCAGGAGCACGAAATACATCAAAACGAATAGGCTAATAGTTCACGAAAATTTGAGCGCATAGTAGGCGTTTGTTTATTTATCTGAAGTTGGCAGTATTTTCGGTCATAACGTAATATAAAGTCGACACTGGCGAATGTACCCGGCCTCGTCCGACGAGCTTGCTAGTTATCAGAGAACTCTATGCAATATTGACAATATTGCGTATCAATCTGCAGGGCCGTATCTAGGTACTACTGCGCCTGTGGCAAAATTCTCTTCAGCGCCCCCAAATTGGCGTAGATTTTTTCATCCCTTATATATCCGTTTCCAGATTGGGATAAATGTTTTCAAGAGTCAGATCATACAGGTTTGGAAATTCACATCTGAAATATACGATATACAATGCATCAGACAGAGAATTTTTCCCTCCAGTTGCACAGATGAATAGTCTAGACAATCACTTGCTGTAACACACTGAATTCAGTTGTCTTGCTTCATTATTCTAGTCTTGTCTCTCTCTTATCGTTTAGAGGAGCGTAATTCTTTAATATGGTAGGCAACAGTAAATACTGAATCGTGTATTACGGGCAGCCTGACAAATTAAAAATTCTATACGTGCAGTGCGGGTTCCCTACCATACTGCGATAAGAGAGAGACAAGACTTGATTTTTGCAGTGAGACAGTTGCATTCATTCAGTTATCGCACTTGATTATCTCGCCTATTCATCTGTGCAACTGGAGGGAAAAATTCTCTGTCTGATGCATTTTATATCGTATGTGTTCGATGTGAATTTCCAAATCGGTATATGTATATCTCTCAATATTTGTAATGGTCCCATTTCATTCAAGTTCTCTAAAATTAGGCTACTTTGAAATTTGAAACTTTCGATTTCCACTGAAAACTCATTTGCATCCAAAGGATACTTCATTGCAAGTTCTGCAACACTTTTCTTTAAATCGTCAACAGTCATTGTTTGAAAAGCATTTCCATTCAAAAAACTGAAGTCGTCTGCCACTTCGTTCAGAGCAACGAATCTATTTTCAATCTGCATTATTAATTCATCAAGCACTTGCATCAGCCCGATTCTTAGTTTTGCATTTGCATCAAAAAGATGAGCTTCATCACTGGCTAGTTCTTCTGACATTTTGGGTTGTTTTCGTTTTCTTGGCTCATTTAGTTTTGCTTCAATTCCAATTTTGTCTGCTTCAGTTTTCGAAAGTTCCATTAATGGTGTAAAAAAGTTTTCTCTATAAGCTTTCAATTTTTTCAAAAATCCAAGTATCATTCGTGAGCCTTTAGAAATATCTAGTTGCTTTTCTTGCAAAGATTGATTGATTCTATTTATTTTACCCAATAGAATATTCCAGAAGTTAAGATATATAATACGTAAATTCAGGATTTGTTATCAAATTCACCAGGGACGTTTCTTTCAGCTCACGAAGAATTTTAATGATTTTATCTAATTGTGTCTTCAAGGAATGTACAGCGTTTGCTTTTGAGGACCAGCGAGTATCTCAAAAACCCTTTAGAGTGTGGCGGACTTCTGTTTTGAGTAATTCCCACCTCGAAGAAGATTGAACAAAAAAGTTATATATTTGCTGAACAGTGGCAAAGAATATTTCCCTTTGTGAGATTACTGCAGCAGCATGAACGCCCACTAAATTAAGGCTGTGAGCAGTGCAAGGAATAAGTTTTGCATTATGATTCAACATTAAAATTCGAGCTTGGACACATTTGTATTTTCCAGCCATATAAGCCCCATTATCATAAGACTGCCCTCTTACATTATTGATATTCAAACCATCGGCAACAAATTTTTCTACTATTTCTCTAGAAAGACCTTCACCAGTTTTTTCGCTAGTCTTAATGAAGTCGATGAAACTTTCCTTAACACTGCATATTCTGTTGTTATCAATATATGTACGTACAGTAACCGTGACATGTTACCCCAATATTTGGTTGGCGCTTCTATATTTTATTCTTCGAATTTTTTTGGCGCTCAAAATTTTTTTCATTTGATATTTTTTGGCGCCCCTGCGGACCTTGCGCCTGTGGCGGGGGCCACTTGGCCACACCCTAGATACGGCCCTGTCAATCTGACAAGAAAATAAAGAACATAACCTAAAATTTTAACCTAAACAGTGGAATATGCCAAATTTCCATGGCCAATCGACAGCTCAACCTTTCGTGAACGGACTATACAGGTTTGGAAATTCACATATGAAATATACGATATACAATGCATCAGACAGAGAATTCTTCCCTCCAGTTGCACAGATGAATAGTCGGGACAATCACTTGCTGTAACACACTGAATTCAGTTGTCTTACTTCATTATTCTAGTCTTGTCTCTCTCTTATCGTTTAGACTGTTTAGAGGAGCGTAGTTCTCTAGTATGGTAGGCAACAGTAAATACTTGAATCGAGTATTACGGGCAGCCTGACAAATTAAAAATTCTATACGTGTAGTGCGGGTTCCCTACCATACTGCGATAAGAGAGAGACAAGACTAGATTATTGCAGTAAGACAGTAATGAATTCATTCAGTTATCGCACTAGATTATCTCGCCTATTCATCTGTGCAACTAGAGGGAAGAATTCTCTGTCTGATGCCTGAATTTCCAAATCGGTATGCTTGATCTCTTACTTCGTTGGTTCTATTTTGGCTGAGGGTGAGTTGAACTACCAGATATTTAAACTCAAGCTTATCTTCAACTACAACTTTTTGGTTCCTTTGCGTTTCATCAGAGGGCAGCCGCATACAATATGAGAATATCCACCTCGAAAACCAAAACGTACCTCTATTCATCTCTATTGAATAAAATAGAATAGAAACTGTAGGTATGTTTCATCAATTATTCTTTTACAGCTTCCTACTCCCTGGAAAGCCATGTTCACTTCACTTCCGATGTGGGCTATTGTGGTGGCCAACTTTGGGCAAAATTGGGGATATGCTACTCTACTCACAGAAATACCGAATTATTTGCACGAAGTGATGGGTTTCAATATGAAATCTGTAAGTGTTCATTGATAATGTTCAAAAATTATTATGCTGTAGGTATATACATTTGTCACCTCAATCCGACTTCTACTTGAATAATAAACATTGAGGAAGCTAGAAGTGATAGATAGTTCATAATGATTAATAACGAAAATAACACAAATATGATGAATAATTTACAGAAACACTCAATTTGGGGTCAGTATCTTTACACTACAAAAAGTGTTATGTCCGTAAGCAATTTTTCCAGAGTAATTTTTCATCGGTTCATCGGTTTCAGATAAATTGAGTCACCATAGGCAGTATGAAAAATTTAAGAAAAGCCCTGAGCAGGAGCTTTTGAGCGCTCGTTTTCTGGTGGAGCAATGATACTATCACCTCAAAATTTTATATGGAATTGGAGATTGATAGCAAATATACAATCGGAATTTTATTCTAGAAATTAATCAAAAAATGAAATATTAAAAAAATTAATTCTATGGTTCTGAAGATGCAATCCTGAAATTTCTCAAAAAATTAAGTATATCAGTCTTGCTTCACAAAATAAATTTCCCTTGAATCGGTTATTTTGTTATGAAAATATAGATATTCTTCTTTTCAATATTTCAATTGAATTTTTTATTGATCTGTTGACACTATGGCCACACAATTTTGCATGAAAATTTAGTACAACAGTCTTCATGCACAAAAGATATTTCATTTGAATCGGATATCCTTATATGGAAAATAAAGATTCTTTTTTTCAATATTTCAATTGAATTTTCTATGGTTCTGTTCTCACTATGGCCGCAAAATTTTGCATGCGGCTTATTCTAAATATCTTTCATATGAATTTTGGGTTTTGTTTTGTCTGAGATATCCAGAAAAAAAATTTTTGATGACCATATTTTATGGAACACCCGGTACGATTAAACTAGTTAACGAACTTAACCGAACCATTTGGGAACCGAACTCGTCCTGAAAATTTCAAGTCTCTAGGACAATCGCTCCGAAAGTTATTTTGCTAACGGCCGGCTGGACGGATGGCCCCACGGACGGAATTGAATTTGACCACGAATTCGTCATCAAGGATTAGAACCCTATATCGTTTGAGACCATTTTCAGCTCAAAATTCGAAAATTACAGACATTTGGGCAAAAGGATATAGCACTCGTTCAAGGAGAAAAAAAACTGTTCAAAATTAGCCTATGTAAATTCACAACACTGTGTTCCATCTCTTATATTCTTATTAGACTGTTTCACTGTTTTCTTATTTATCCATCAGAGTGTCTATACTGCCTATAACAATCGGAGCAGTCAAGTTCGTAAAGTTAAATTAGTCAATACCTTAACAATATCTGAAGAAAAATAAAATTCTTACAACAATTAATTATCGGTTACGCAAATGACCATAAAAAAGCGCTCAACTCCAATTCTATACGGTAATTAGTAATCAAGCAAAACTTCTTGCTTTATTCTTCTTTGCTCTTTAATTTATTTACCAAGCAAATCAATTAATTCATTCATTCATAATTTTTCTTATTTCCAGAATAGTTTGTTGTCAGCAGCTCCATACCTTGGTTACTGGGTTATAAGCATGTGTTTTGGTCCTCTTTCCGATTTACTAATTAACCGAAAAATCGTAACAAGAGGAACTTCCAGAAAAATATTCAATTCTATAGGTAAGCAATTTTTTATATTTACCTCAAGACGGAAACATTAATGCAATTCATGAAGAAACCGCTCTCATGTAAAAAACAAATATTTTAAAACTGAAGAAAGATAGGTATGCCTATTTCAGAGTTTATTCGGTACATACAAAGTACCCCATTAAAAGGAGTCATTCCCTAGATTCCTCCTAATTGAATAAATAGCGCAATTTACATTAATAAGTTCACTTTTGTTCGTAGTGGGGGTGCATGGGTCAGTGAAATTAGGGGAAAGTTGGAAGCACTAATTCTGAATCTTTGTCCTATATTTAGTGCTTAATTAGTGGCAAGTAGTACTTCATCATCCTCTTTCAGCACCACGTCCTCTTTCAGCACCACTATAGTTTAGAAAAATTGACAATTATTTTTTTCTGCTGCTGACTTCACGTCTGCACCAAAACTTTCAAATCACCACGAAATTAATATACCAATATTTAGTGCTTAACTGGTGCTTTTGGAACTAATTAAAAAAAAATTGTTTTTTTAATATAAGAGATTATTTACCGACCAAAGGTTGGTGTTGACCGTAAAGTCAGCAAAACATATTCGAATTTCTTCAAAATATTTACCTTATTAATTAGTGCTTAATTAGTGCCTATTGGTGCTTTCAAAACGGATGTGATATCATTTTTGTTTCACAGTAATTGAGTGTTGCTTTCGACCAAGCGTGTAGTTAACGAAAATTTGGAAGCACTAATTCTGAAACTTTGTCCAATATTTAGTGCTTAATTAGTGCCTATTAGTGCTCCATCATCCTCTTTCAGCAACACGTTAATTTTTGGGAAATTGACAATTATAGTTTCTAGTGCTGACTTCAGGCTCAGCACCAAAACTTTCAAATTCCCATGAAATTAATATACCAATATTTAGTGCTTAATTGGTGCTTTTAGAACCAATGAAAAAAAATGAACCGCTTTATAATATCAGAGGTTATTTACCTTGGTGCTGACTTCACGGTCAACACTAACATAATCGAATTTCTTCATAATTCACTTTATTAATTAGTGCTTAATTAGTTCCGGGATACGTCGCGGTATCCCGGCAGCCCAGCACGAGCCTGAATATAACCATCTAATTTAATTCTATTTGATATACAGATTTGGAAATTCACATCTGAAACATACGATATACAATGCATCAGACAGAGAATTCTTCCATCTATAATTGCACAGATGAATAGTCGAGATAATCACGTGCTGTAACTGAATGAATTCCGTTGACATATTGCAATAACCTAGTCTTGCCTCTCTCTTATCGCAGTATGGTAGGGAAACTGCAGTACACGTATAGAATTATTTAATTTGTCAGGCTGCTCGTAATACTCGATTCAAGTATTTACTGTTGCCTACCATACTAAAGAATTACGCTCCATAGTAAATGAATTATGCTCCTCCCAACGATAAGAGAGAGAAAGACTAGAATATTGCATAAAGACAACAGAATTCAGTGTGTTACAGCACGTGATTGTCTCGACTATTCATCTGTGCAACTGGACGGAAGAATTTCCAAACCTGTATAGCTAACTGAGCAGGAGAAATCTTACTTAATTGAGTATAATTGTTTAATTTTTTTCTGTTATCTTTGATATAAATTCTTATATTTTTCAGGTATCGTAGGTCCGGCCATAGCTCTTACGTTATTGAGTTATCTACCAGACGATGAAGATTTCCTTTCAGTGATAGTACTAATATTTGCTGTTGGAATAAATGGATCTGTTTCATCTGGGTTCCAAGTGAACCACATCGATATTTCACCGAATTTCTCTGGAATATTGATGGGCATCACAAACGGATCGTCCAACATATTTTCGATTATTGCCCCATTGGCTGTTCAAGTCATTGTAACAGACGAGGTAAGGAAAAACATTAATCAAATCACTGTATCTCATATCGGGCTACACCTTTATGGAAATTTACATCGGAAACATACGATTATTATTACGTCAGAAACGGAAGTTTGCCATCAGTTGAATAGTAGTATATTCGAAAGATTTACGCGTTACTTTTCTGGCGTATTGAATAAGATAAGCTATATACCGTTCACGAAAGTTTGAGCGCATAGTAGGCGTTTATTTATCTGAAGTTGGCAATATTTAGTGGCATAACAGAAAATAAAGTCAACGTTGCCGAATGTACCCGGACTCGTCCGACGAGCTTCCGAGTTATCAGAGAACTCTTTGTTATATTGACAACATTGCGTATCAATCTGACAAGAAAATAAACCACATAGGTAACCTGAAATTTGAATATACACAGTGAAATATGTCGAATTGTCATGGCCAACCGACGGCTCAAACTTTCGTGAACGGACTATACGAATATATTGTTATTTTTCTCGAATCGAGCATCACAGGCAGCCTGACGCATGTTCATTTTCTTGTCAGATTGATACGCAATGTTGTCAATATTGCATAGAGTTCTCTGATAACTCGCAAGCTCGTCGGACGAGGCCGGATAGATTCGGCAACGTTGACTTTATCTTACGTTATGACAGCTAATATTGCCAACTTCAGATAAATAAACAAAAGCCTACTATGCAGTCAATTTTTCGTGAACGGACTGTAGGTTTAGCATAAATGTCTATAGTCCGTTCACGAAACTTTGAGCTGTCGGTTGGCCATGGAAATTTGGCATATTCCACTGTATATATTAAAATTTTAGGTTATGTTGCTAATTTTCTTGTCAGATTGATACGCAATGTTATCGTTATAACATAGAGTCCTCTCTGAGAACTCGGAAGCTCGTCGGACGAGGCCGGTTACATTCGGCAACGTTTACTTTGTTCATCGTTATGACAGCAAATACTGCAATCTCAGATAAATAAACATACGCCTACTTGCGCTCAATAATTTGTGAACAGAGTATACAACTTTCGAATTTTGAGCCTCAGCAATAAGAAAACAACAAATGGGGGGATAAATAGAGTGTTTCGCCACAGCCGTCTATAGAGTACTTTAGACGGCTGTGGTTTCGCTAAGGGCGCAATTTTGAGAGTCATTATTTTGGGAGTAACGAAGTTTGTTGTTATGAGTAAATGATGCATGATCGATATGAATATTTCGCTTTTTGCTCATCCCATCTATGGGACAATTGATTTTTGAATGATCCTGTTTGGCTTGGAACTTAACTATTATTCGAAAACTAGAGTTTGATGTTTGTATGCATGATAAAATTTCAAACTTTTTGTTGTTAGCTTCAACACTCAGCTCAAATTTATTCAAAGATTCGAACAGTAATGATTCTTATTTAGAATACAAGATTGTCAATAAACTCGTTCTGTTATCTTCTTTCATAATGTTAGCCACAGATTTTTGACCCGAAGCATAATATCTACAATCACTAGGAAATCTTAATATATATATATTTCTTGTGTGCGTGTGTATGTGACTGAACTCCTCCTGAACGACTGGACCAATTTTGATGAAATTTTTTGTGTGTGTTCGTGGAGATTCGAGAATGGTTTAGATTCACAAATCAGCCCGACAGGTGGCGCTGCAGTCGGTATCTAGGTTATTTATAATTTATAAAGCAAGAAACGGTTGCCGGATCAGCTAGTATTCTATAAATACAAAGTTTTAGCTTCTTTTCAATGACAGTGAAGATATTAATTGTTGAATTATTGTTTTCAGTCTGATAAAGCACTCTGGAGGATAGTGTTTCTAATAGCCTCTATAATTTACGTCCTGTCAGCTATTTTCTTCAATATGTTTGCATCAGGAGAAATTCAGCCATGGAATAACGAACAACCAACTAAAGACGACAAAACTAGAAAACTAAGTCATATGGACAATAACGAGAAATATGAAAAATCAACGAATACACAATCGATTGCAGAGGAAAAAGTTTGAGAATACCACGCCAGAGTGATATTCATTCTGCCTTCAACAGGACTCGTTTTTATCAGAAAACAATTGTTTTTATTGTATAATTTTATGTATGAACGTGTAAATTATTGTTTAGACTACCGTTTCTAGAGTGTTTGCTATTATGTACTAGGTACATTAGGTTAGGTTATTTTATTTATTGAATTTATTGTTAATTGTTATTTTATCTGTGATAAAGTGATGTGAATAAGATCAAGCTGTGCTTTTAGCTGTAGCGTGATACATGAATTGTAATAATAAAGATATTCACTCGAATATATCCACATTTCATTACATAATCATTAACCCCCAGAGTAATAAACAACCTAAACAATTTTAAACCCAGTGATTGAAATATTTATAATTAGAGACCGGATTATATGCATTTGCATATGCTATTGAAATTGAAAATTACTTCTTTTTGGAGTTCCCAAAAGTATTTAAACAATATTGCATATTCTGCAAATTTTCGTGCATATTTCGCCTATTTTCATGCATATTTGCGTGCATACAACAACGTTTTTTTGTTGCATAAAATCCGTTCTCTATTTATATAATTCAAAAACTAACTGAGGATTACCAAGACCACTAGCGAGAATTATGTAGCATTAATGAGAATATAAGCTTCGAGTAAATACTGAAAAATAGTTATTTAATCCTCTAGGTTAATAATGACAGCGACTACTTGTCCAGATATTTTAACGCGTGAGCGGTGAGCGCGTTAATAATTCGAGACCATTACTTGCTAAATTAATAACAGAGTTGATTACAAGAATTTTTCGTTGACCTCAATATGATTTGTGTAAAAATTCTTGATTGAAATAAGTACATGATTTTTTTCTGCACAAGACATATATTTGACATAATATAAATTTATATGTTAGAGTAAAGGTTTGGCATTACTTGTATTGCTTCATACACATTAAAATCACCTTTCATTTTGAGGTCGACAGAAAATCATTTAAGTACCCATAAGTATTTATGTGGAAATGATTCAATAATACAGATTTCATTCAATGGGGTATTGTTGCAATAAAATAATAATTCACAAATAGTCTTATCTGACTATACATAGGTAGGTATCAACAGACTAGATGGGTATTAAAAATAACTTACACTTTTTGCTAGCAAAAGTGGTCTTTACTACTACTGCTATTATGCTGTACATAAAAAACTGAACCATGATATTTACTCTTCAAATCAACCCTGAAAATTTATTGTCTTTTTATCTAGTCTAGTTATCGTCTTCATAAATTCTGGGATCGTCTGAATTAACAAGAAGTAATATAACCTAATCTTGAGATTATTTGAAGTTAGATATACAAATGATAGGTACTCCATTTTAGAAATATTTGTAGACATTGAGAAAAAACTACAGAATTCATTCCATTTTCTCTATTAAACATGGTTTTTTGGAGAACATCGATAGAAGAGATAATACATAAATGCATCCAATACATCCTATCAAAAGTGAAACTACTGATACTATAGGATAATGATCTAGGTCTCCAACAGGTACCAAGACTTCGTCAACATCAAAGAGCTGGAATGAAATGTAAGATGAAAATATTTGAATATGTTCACAAATTAAAATACAGGAATCGGCATAAGTCAGGCAACGCTCTCGAAATTTCGACATATGTCCGGCAACGCTCATAAGTCTGGCAACGCTGTCGAAAAAGATCGACCCTGAGCTGGAGGTCTCGTGGGTCCGTACTTTTTGAGGGTCACGTGACGGGACAGTTATTTGGAAATGCTCGAAGATATACGTGGACAAATGGACAACGATCCAACACTGGCGAACATCCGTCATTTCATGCAAGATGGAGCTCCCCCGCGCTATACTACTACACTACAGGTTATGTGTGCGGGAGTACCTTAATGTTGATTTTGGAGAAAGGATAGGCAGAAGGAGGACGAGGAAACGTTGGGTGGCCCGCACGATCATGTAACCTAACACCCTGCGATTTTTTCGGTGGGGCCTTCTCAAGGACCGCTTTTTTGCAACAGGACCACGCACCGACTTCCGAACCGCAATTGAAGAAGAATTTGAAACTCTTCGCAGAGAGCTTGAAATCCTTCGCTGGACCTGCCTCTCTGTTGAGGAACGTTGCCGTAAATGCATCGATCAGGATGGGCATCAATTTGAACACTTACAGTAACCCTTTTACGAATACCTTTTGTATTTTTTTTAGTAAATATATTTTGACGCTGCATTTATTTATCTTAATGCAAATTGGTTGCCTGACTTATGCGGACCCCTGTATAATGCAAATGAGGAACACAGACTGTGTCTCAACGATACTGAAACAGCCATGCACATTGTCTCAGAGTGCATCAATTTCGAGCTCAAAGAATGAATAACTAAAGGTTCGACCAAATTGAGCACTTTATCATTGATTGACATAATCGGACCTATCCAATAATTGGATCTGATAGTGAAAATATTTACTAGAAGAATGAATAATAGGTAGTAGTAGTAGTCCACTAGGAAAACTAACATAATATACTAGGTAGGGCGGTCAGAAGCGTCAGAATATTTCAGAAAGAATATTTTCAAACAAGAAAATAAATTTTATCAAAATTGTATTCATAAAAACTGAAGCCCGACCTTAAAAACATAGATGATTTGAAATTTCGATGTGAAGGCATAAGCCCCCAATAATTATAGCTAACTTTATTTTTATGTCAATTCATTCTGTAATATCACATTATTCGAAAATATATCTTGATCCCATTTCTTATTTTATCAGAATCAGTACTAATGAAGAGGACTTAAAATTCCTACTTACTGCTTTGTAGGTTATGTTTGTCCAGCGACACATTTTGGGATTGCCTGATTGACATGGAGCTAAAGCAGTCTTCCTTTGACATATTTTTTTCAACTTTTGTGAGCATCTAACTAAAATGCTCGGTTTTGGTAATATAACTTTTCCATAACCTCCAGATATTTGTGCTCTCTGGTATCTCAAATGGAATGGTAAATCAATTGATACTTTGGTATAATCGTCAGTCTCTATGAAAATGTATACAGTGTGATTTGACGCTTCGTGTTCGATAGCTTCAACATCTACAAAACCATCAATTTCAGTCTTCAGCTGAAAATAATGTCACTATCAGATTTGAACTGCAAAAATGTGTGTAAAACTCACAATGCCCATTCTTTCAAGGTCTGCTAATTGATCAGGATTCACGAAAGCCCCCTGAGGCATAACTAATTGCATTGTGAAGCTACATTTGTTTTCTAGAATTGTGTTTCCTGTGGGTTTCGTAATTTCAAGTAACCATTTTAGTTCTCTGAAATTCAAAGTGTTGTATTTTACAAGTTTTGCATGATTTAGTATCAACCCAGAAATAAAATATCTATTGAATACGAAAAACTAAGTGTTTCATATAGACCGTTCACAAAAGGTTGAGCCGTCGGTTGGCCATGGAAATTTGGCATATTCCACTGTGTATATAGTCCGTTCACGAAAGCTTGAGCACATGGTAGGCGTTTCTTTATTTATCCGAAGTTGGCAGTATTTGCTGTCATAGAGCAAAATAAAGTCAATGTTGCCGAATGTAACCGGCCTCGTCCGACAAGCTTACGAGTTGTCAGACAACTCTATGCAATATTGACAACATTGCGTATCAATCTGACAGGAAAATAAAGAACATAACCTAAAATTTTAATATACACAGTGGAATATGCCAAATTTCCATGGCCAACCGACGACTCAACCTTTTGTGAATGGACTATATTAAAATATTAGGTTTTATTGTTTATTTTCTTGTCAGATTGATACGCAATGTTGTCAATATTGCATAGAGTTGACTGATAACTCGCAAGCTCGTTGGACAAGGAAGGGTACAAACGCCTACTATGCGCTCAAACTTTCGTGAACAGACTAAGTGTCAGTTGCAGGAACGTCCATTAAAATTTAAAGGTCTATTAAACTTTTAATCTTCCATTATTACAAGGAACTAATGGAGGATTAAGGGTTTAATGGACCTTTAAATTTTAATGGACGTTCCTGCAACTGAGCATAAGTATATGAAATTCTTTCAAACTCAGCTCCTTCGAAGAGCCATTCTTATTAAGAACAATTCAAGGTAAAAATTTTACTAATATTTATTTTATCATGTAATATGATTTCAATACCCACCTATGAAAGCCTGTATAGTCAATATTTTGTGTCAAAAGGATATCGAAGGATAAGCAATCGGCATTTGTATGTGTTGTTGTTGCAATTAATTGTCCTATTCTACTCAGTAACAATATTATTATAACAGAATGTTTATGGTTCATGATCTTCTCCTCCTCTAATTCATCCTAAAAAGATAAATGTCCAATGAAAATCCATGATAAGAAGTGATAAGCTGATTATTGACATTTTGATATAAACATTGAAAATATTTGAGGTTAGCTCAAATGTCTGACAGCAAAGTATAGAGTAGGAATTAGTTTTCTTTCTTTCGTTCCTTGAAGAAATGCCATCGAAAAATTAAACATACCAAATTCATTTAATTTAATTTTTTGAGACTTCTTATAGAGGTCGCAATGGGACAAGAATAAGATATTTGCATAGCAACTTCTAATAGAGGTCGCAAAGATATCCCATCTCGAACACTTTACTTGTGAAAATTGAAAGCTACACCAAACTGAGAAATCCGCAATTAAATTATCATAATAATAAGATTTCCCATTTTGGTTACAATGGGAGGTCCCTGTGATATTGCCGAAAAGCTCGCAATGCGGAGGTTGTTCAGAAATCCTCATCCTGATCACAATGGGAGGTTGATAGGATATTCTCCTCAGAGTAAGAAATGTTTATTTCTTACTCTGAGATATTCTCAAAAAGCTCACACTGCGGAGGGTGTTGTTGGGAAGTTCTCATACTCGTCACAATAGGAGGTTTATGAGAATATCTCATTGACCTCCACAATGTGAGCAGTTTGATAATTTTCACAAGGGATATCTTTGAGAGCTCTCTGGGACTATCCCAGAGGCAGAATTTGGAGGAGATAAAGAGCTCCCAGCAACCTGGCAGGGACGAAAAGATATCGATGTGATATCTATGCGACGTCTTTATGTTGACTGGGTTACTTCATGGCAGTACCAAAAAACTGAAACAAGAAGTTTGCCATCAGTAAATTTTTGGACACGGAACTTCTTAGGCCTTGAAGAACCAAAATGTCGTAATTCCATCGATAGTTGCTTTTTTCCTGGATCGTAGAAATGTACCGAAATCTCATTCATAGTAACAATTCCGTTTAAGAAGTCTACATCGTTTTCAAATCGGGCACAGTTCGAACGAGATGCTTCTACTCTTGCACGCTTTTGGTCCACATTCAAACACTTGAGATTTGAGAATGCATTTCGCAGAAATTTTTCTCATGTCCAAATGACTTGAACTATATGATGAACGCGTTCTTATGAAATATTGAGTGGTTTTGATGTTAATATGTCCACGACCGTTGTCTTTTTCTCCATTATAAAGAATCGAACATAAGCTTTGACTTTACGTCAAGTTGTTGAAATTCAATTAGGTTTTTTTAAAATTATATTCACTTTCTCCGAGATAGCAATTGCTTCCTAACCGAAATGCTCAATTTTTTTCGACACTGTTTTTATTCTTCGCAGTTGTTACTTTCCCCAAAATTGAACTTGCCAAGGTAGGACTTGAAGAAAAGAGTTGCGTATGGTGTACGTTGGATATTGAATTACAAAACAGGATAGACAAAATACAATATCAATAATTTTATCAGTTTTTGTCATGTTATTCTGCCTGGAAAGTGGAGCGTGCTGAAAGCGAATAGCGAATTTATTTCGAACTTTACCGGGAGCGCTGACCTTGAGATGTGTACGACAAAATTTTTTCTACTGAACCTTTCATTGAAAGCTCCAAAATATTTCAGGTAGTACATACTACAGATTTCAGCAGTTGGAAACGAAGCTAGTACATATTTTAATTTGATATGGTTCGCTGTTATACAGGGTGTTTCATCATAAACTGGACAAACATATATTATCGTGTAGAGGACATCGGGAGAATCATTTTTGCCTCATACAATATATCCCGTTTTCGAAGCATAAGCGAGATACAGGGAGTCAAACCTCATTTTTGAGCAAGATTTTTATGACTTAAAGTCACGGTTTTTGAACAAATCTCAGTATTTTTGGGTCCTCTATTCGGAAAAGTTGACGAACTCCGAAAAAAAAATTACAAAATGGCGGAAAACCTGCATTGTTCCAATTTTTTTTGTGGTTGTCAAATTGACTTTTATTTTCTGAATGAACACAATTTTCTGAGAATTTCTGTGAATGAATGAGTGGAATTTATACAAAAAAAATCAGTGAAACTTAGTTGGGACTCGAACCGACGTAGGTATTAAATAGGGAAATGGCACTGTTCTAAGGATATTAATATTCGTTGCCAGGCAACGGTAGTTCGTAGTTCTTACAGTTGGACTGTTATTTGAATTTCAGTGAATATAATTTATCCAGTAGTCAAACTCTACGAACTACGAACTACCGTTGCCTGGAAACGAATATTAATATCCTTAGAACAGTGCCATTTCCCTATTTAATACCTACGTCGGTTCGAGTCCCAACTAAGTTTCACTGATTTTTTCTGTATAAATTCATCTAAAATGTTTGGACATACCAATAATTTAATTATTTTGATTCTAGAACCCAAAACAATTTTTTTTTTCATTATTTCAGAGGTCTAAACAAAACATTTGAATGACTGTAGTAACGAAACCGTTCAATATTTTACAATTCGGTTTTCATATTCGTGATTGATAATTCAAGAAGTACAACTGTACAAAATTTCATTCATTTCGAGTGAAATTTTTTCATCGCTGGAGACATGTAAAAAAAAATTTGTGTTCGATTTTTGAAAAAATTTTTTCACAGAAATTCTTAGAAAATTGTGTTCATTCAGAAAACAAAAGTCGATTTGACAACCGAATAAAAAATTTGGAGCATTGCAGCTCTTCCGCCATTTTGTGAATTTTTTTTCGGAGTTCGTCAACTTTTCTGAATAGAGGACCCAAAAATACTGAGATTTGTCCAAAAACCGTGACTTTAAGTGTTATACATAACTGACCGCACTTATAAGAATCTTGCTCAAAAATGACGTTTGATCCCTGTATCTCGCTTATGCTTCGAAGACGAGATATATTGTATAAGGCAAAAATGATTCTCCCGATGCCCTCTACACGAAAATATATGTTTGTCCAGTTTATGATGAAACACCCTGTTATTATTTCGGTTATTTCCTTCTAAATAAGTAACTGATGATCTAAAAAGTGAGAGAAATAAATATATACTGAGAAATATCGAAAAAACAATTCTTCAATGAACAGTTAAAGCAATATTGTTAAATTCGAAATAAAATCGAACAGAAATGTTTTTAAATTTCCGTCGTAAAAGAAATTATCAACATATTCAGTGAACTGTGTTGTCCTCAATCCGAGTTCAGCAAATTAAGAGATAACATATTATCATTATTAGTGTATTAAGTGACCGATTCAATTGAACAAAAATTATTTGTGATTCTCTTAAAGGTAGGATGGACTCAATTCGATTTCAAACATTATTGATACTTATAACAATAATATTTAATATCTTACTGCGACTAGTGCGAGTATCCCATGTCTTCCAGATTTCCATATAGCAATAATAAGTGAAGTAAATCACCAAAAAATATGCACTGATTACTTTCATAATGCTATCCAAAAATGGAATAGCTGCAATGACAAATTTCGCTTGGTCCAACTTCATTATCGATATTTTGTAGAAATTCAATCAATAGATACAAAACTACATTGAGCTTATTAACTTATCACTTCTACAAGGAAGAGTACACAAAGATTCGGATGAATGGCGGAAATTAATTGACCCTATTCATTATCTCTAGGGTGAAACGCAAGCGCAGATATCTTTTTGTTATGTACTTCAAGTACTTAAATGAGGTACTATCAGTTACTCATAAAAAATTTCCATTATGAAGAAGTGCGTAAGAGCTAGACTTCACGTCAGGTTTCGAAATGTATTGAAATTTTTCCAAAATATCTTTTTTTCTGCACCGAAACTGCTTCAATTTGTTTTAGTATCTACCGTTTTCCAATCGTAGTATTCGTAGTTGCTGTTACTTTTTCCAACATTGGACTTCACGAGGTACAGAGATTATAGGAATACTTATCAGGACTGACAAAGTAGAATATGGAACGCTTTTGATCAATAATTTTGACTGCTTTCGCCATGGAACGTGAGCATGCTGAATGAAATGTGAAAATTAATTTTTATCTGTACTGAAGGAGCTGACCTCAGAGTAAGAAATAAACATAAAGATGCCTTTACGCGTGAATAGTACTGCATTATTGAGAATCAACCAAGCATTAGAGTGAGATGGAAAGCATTTCACTGCCACTATAGAATAAAGAACTGTGGTTTTATATTCTAAGACTGCCACACTGGGGTAAAGTAAACAATTGGTTAGATTTGCATTTCTCCAATTCCTGAATATAATACAACATTTTCGTAATTTTGCTCGAGCTATTATTAACGGAATAGCCTCAAGCAACAATTAACTGCCACTATGATGCCGTCTATGAACGTCAAATCGAAATGAAAATGTAAACATCAAGAAACTAAACAATAACAGACAATGTTGCCAAAATGACAGAATTATCTGTAACAAAGGTAAGCCGTTAGTATCAGAGTCGGGGAGCGGTTAACCAATTATCCCAATTTCCCGATACGGAATAAACACACGGCACGATTTCGCAGCACCGGAAGTTTGTTCGCGCGTATAAACAGATTCTCGCTGCATAACAAAATATGCGTGAGGCTACTTTAGAGTTGCATTTTGGCGATGTAACCACAGCTTACTATAGTTACATAGTTACGTACGTGTAGTTGACAGTTAATACACATATTTTCTGTCAACTCACGTAACTATACTCCGTTCACGAAAGGTTGAGCCGTCGGTTGGCCATGGAAATTTGGCATATTCCACTGTGTATATTAAAATTTTAGGTTATGTTCTTTATTTTCTTGTCAGATTCATACGCAATGTTGTCAATATTGCATAGAGTTTTCTGATAACTCGCAAGCTCGTCGGACCAGACCAGGTACATTCGGCAACGTTGACTTTATTTTATTTTATGGCAATAAATACTGCCAACTTGAGATAAATAAAAAAACGCCTACTATGTGCTCAACCTTTCGTGAACGGACTATATATAACTATGGTAAGCTGTTACCAATTACCAAAGCTCGCCAAAATTTGCCTTACGTTTACTTTTTACCCTGAGGAGCTGACCATGAAGTGTGTACGTTGTAGTTAATAGTGAAGCATACACTAAAAGCCCATGAATATTTCAGGATAAAAAGTAAAAGTTCAATTCTTATTCTGAGCTAAAAACATAATATTTCAGAACTTTATTTTTTATTTGCTCATTCGAAAATTACAGATTAGCTAAAAAAAGAAACGCATTGAAACAGAGGTGTGAATACATTTATTTTTCACCCGAACTAGAATACGAAAATTGAAATTAACATATGCTGATTGATATCGAAAAAATTTCGTAAAAAACTATTAATTCAAAAAGACATCGGTGAATATGAAAACAAGAACTGCGTATGAAATAAAAATTGCTAAAATTTTCATCAAAACAATTCTTCAACGAACAGTTGTAGCGATATTGTTGGATTCAAAATAAAATCGAACAGAAATGTTTGTAATTCCACGTTATAATTATTATTTAATATTATCAACAACTGAGTTGTCCTCATTCCAAGTTCGGCAAAATTAGAGATAGCATATAACTATAATATATTAGTGAATCAAGTGACTGATGTAATCGTTACAGAACAATGAGCCAAAATTATTTCTGATTTTATGAAAGGTAGGATGGACTTAATTGAAATCTAAACATTATTGATACGTATAATGATAAATTTTAATATCTTACTGCGACTGTCCCATGTCTTCCACATTTTCATATAGCAATAATAGGAGAAGTAAAGCACTATAAATATGCACTGATTATTCTTATAATGCTACTCAAAAATGGAACAGCTGCAATGACACCTTTCACTCGGTCTAACTTCATTATCGATCCCTTGTGAAAATTCAATCGAAAGATCTAAAACCACATTTCAACTTATCACTACTGCAAGGAAGAATACACAAAACAAAACAAAATTCGAATGGATAGCGGAAATGATCCTGTTCATTATCTGTAGGGTTGAACGCAAGCGCAGATATCTTTTTGTTCTGTACTTCAGGTACTAAAGTACTACTACAAGTGCTTCAAGATTTAAGTTGACAATGGTCGAAATGCGAAATGACAGACAATGGACCCGAAGGTCCTTATATACAGGCTGTTTGTTCCACGAAGTCTTTCCATATACGTGTTTCTCTTTTGTCTCTTTTGAGCCTCTCCATAATTTTCATGGGATTTGTTAATCTCAAGAAAGGCGACAGAAACTGTCACGCCACTGACCTAATGAATTGCATTTTCTTCCGGGAAACATAGTTTTTTGAAAACTTAGATAATAGGGATAATACATTTATGCATCCGATACATCCTGTTCACAGTGAAACTATTAATAGTGTATATGCATGGTGATGAGCATATTCATATCTATTGATACGATATCCATTTCCTACATTCAAATATTGCCTTCATTGATATCATTATCTGTTCATTTCACCTCTCCGTATGAATAGCCAGCAAAATCCGACTTTTTGAATTCACAATTCATATATTTTAATCTTTCATTTCACTCCCGCACAAAGTTCAAGGATCTCTTTTATGTACAATAATTGTATCGAAAGTCCAAATAATTACGATTAAATTCCATTGAAATGCGGTACGAGTAGAAATCATATAGATCTTCGATCACAAGGAGAATTGACCGTCTCTGATGATAAATATTATTTACACTTACACATGATGATTATACAGGATGTTTCACTTTGAATGACGCTAAAGATAAATGATTATTTTCGGGAGCTTAGTTTTTGATATTGTATTTTGGAAACCTCTTAATCTTGGTTGATGTTGAATATGTAATAATTTGAGTTGGATCAATTAGCCAAGAAAATGGCAATGTTTCCCGTGAATAATTGTTTTCTTCAAGTATTTCAAGAATTAAACGAGTTTTTAAATTTGCATACAATAAGTCACTGCACTTTACACAATAATTCTACTTACGATACATCATTCATAAATCGTAATCAGTCAAATTCTTTACCTTGTTTACCATTATTCTTATTCTAGTCAGTGGCGTCACCGACTATCTCAGATAATCAGTAGAATCTCAGATATAGTTTGCAACACGATAAGTCACAAAAAATTACTTTGATCTATCCCAGGCTGCAATATCAATAACATCGTTGAGTATACATCTATCTATCTATTATATTTAAACTCAAGGATGATAGTTTAAATTGATAGCTAGCACTCGAATCGTTCGTTCATTTTTCATACTCTAGCTATTAGTACAGTAAATATAGCACGAAAAAATACGAATTTTTCGAAAAATGACCTACAGAAATTTGATTTCATAACTCGACAGGGTGACATAAAATATGTTAATGCCAGATTTCCGAAGTGATCCCCCCTGCCCTGGTTTTGAGAAGATCAAAAACATTTTGAAATTCGTTTTTCTCAGAACCAATGGGTTTTAGAGAAAAGTTTATTTCACAAAAAATGTGGAGGACATTGTTATCTACATTTTATCTCATTAGAGCGAAGTCGCCTGACTTGAAATACAAAAAGTAGTTGGTGCTAAAGTATCAAAAAAGTGGTTTTTTGGCATTTTCGTTGGAAATGAATGTTTTTTTTTGCAGTATTGTGAACAGGAGAGTTGTTTGTCACGAAATTATTTACAATTTTTGCCCGAACAGTTTTTTCGGAAAACTTACCGTTACCGAGCTGTAGGCGAAAAGATGCAGCGCAGCATAGTTAACGTTCTCGTAATAAAAACGGATCTTTTCACTTTCGCCGGGCCGGTCGGCATTTGGACAAAGGACCGATTTTTTAATTGACATTAAAATTTGATTGTTCAATAAAACTTACAGAAATAAATTGTATAGCCCCTTTTTCTCTTTCCATAACCCACAATTGTCTTACTTCAAAAAGAAATTTAATCGTATCTCATGTATTCAATTAAACTCGTTACTATGAGCAATAAAAAGAAACAATTATTTTGTAAAAATGTTGATCAAAAAGTTAACTTGCGTTTACGATAATTCAATTCTCCATTGACTTGACAGATTTATATAACTTGAAATGGAAAATAAATTGTATTACATGTAATTAATAAAAATCACTACTTTAAGTCATAAAAAGAACCAATTTAGTTAAAAACTGATGACCAAAAAGTTACAGTACGTTTGAAATAATCTAATTTTGCATTGTCTTCAAAGATTCACATGAATTTGACTCAAAATAAACAATGCATTGGACGCAAAATCAACAAAAGTTAAATTTGTTTTAATTCAATGTTGACCTTTTACAACAAGCAGTCCTAAAAGGGTACTATTATTAATTGTTCATAAAAATTATTGTTGAAAATGAGAATATTAAGTAAAAATCACGGTTTATTAATCTAAAAATAATGTTTCCATAAAATGTATGGAATACACGCATCGGCGCGGCACATAATGTACAACTTTTACACTTTGATAAGCTCCTGTTCGATAGCGGTAAGTTTTACAAAAAAATTGTTTCCACAAAAATGTAGATAATTTTGTGAAGAATAACTTTCCACTTAGTGTACTACAAAAAATAATTTATTTTTAAAGAAAATGCCAAAAAAACACTTTTTTGATACTTTAGCGCCACCTACTTTTTCTATTTCAAGACGGACGACTGTGCTCCAATGTGATCAAATGTAGATAGCAACGTCCTCTATATTTTTCGTTCAATAAACTTTTCTCTAGAACCCATGGATTCCGAGAAAAACGTATTTCAAAATGTTTTTGGATTTTCTCAAAACAAGGGGGGGTCACTTCGGAAATCTGCCATTAACATTTTTTTATATCCCCTATCGATTTATCAAGTCAAATTTCTGTAGGTCATTTTTCGAAAAATAAATGCTATATTTACTGTACTATATCAACGGTAACCCGAAATAGTAACACAGTACATTTCCGAAGCGGTCTACAGGGCAGTCTAGCGAAATATTCATTTATTATAGAATATTTTAGTTGTACTAGTGTACCGACAGACGTTTTCCTCTATGATATTTCACCATACAATAAAAATAATTCAAGTCGATCTAGCCATTTAATTGCAGTATAGATAAATATCCTAGACATACAGTGACTATATTACCACAGTGTCGGCAACTGGTCATAAAACTGCCAAAAGTAAGTCATGTTTCGTCAAGACGTTTTTGGCGTTATTTATGAATAAATATCTATAGAAGTCTCTTTCGACCTTATTCTTAATCTGTAGCAACTCCGACGAACCATGGCGGCCAACCAATAAAAAATGAGACACGAGTTGTCCCCACTGTGGTAATATAGTCACTGTACCTAACCTAGATACAGACTGCAGCGCCACCTACCCTGATGATTTGTAAATCTATACCATACAAAGGGTCCATCCAAACGCTTACGAAAAGACACAAACAGGAACAAACATGACCAAAATTGAAATTGCCCAAATGTCAATTTTGCCTATAACTCGACAATGAAAGAAGATACAGCAATGCAGTCGACGGCATAATGGGTTTCTCCAAAAAAGAGAATCGCAATGTGCCATTCATTTTACACTCTCATTGGGTTAAAAAGTTGTAGTTCAGAGATCACCAATTCTGGCCAGCCTGTACAGTTACACATACTCCCTTACAAACATCAGTCAAATTATTCATGGATCTTTTTCATTGGAACACCCTAGATGGATTTCTCTGTACCATTCATCCTGTTCTATTTCCTTTGCATCCGAAAGTGTTTACAAGAAAAATTTCCACCAATTTCACTACCAATGTGTACAGTTACGGAAATGCCTCGTATTATGGAGAGCTATACTCTATGCTGATGAGTCCCATTAGGGCGAAACAGCTATTCATGAATGATCTGTTTGATACCACTTCCATGTATTCACTCTGAACGAGATGCGAAGTATGAGTGTAATATTGATTAATATTCTCAGAGAGAGAAATAGACATAGGGGTGCCCTTACGTGAATAGTACCGCAATCTCAGAGTAAAAAGTAAACCTAGAGGTGCCCTCACGCATCTGTTATGCAGACAAGTAGAATCAGTTTACACGCGAACAAACTTCCGGCGTTGCGAAATCGTGCCGAATGTTTATTCCGTATTGGGATAATTGGTTTACCGCTTCCCTACTCTGATACTAACGGCTTGAGTCCGTTACCGATAATTCTGTCAGTTTGGCAAATTGTCTGTTAGTGTTGAGTTTCTTGATGCGATGGGTTTACATTTTCATTTCGATTTGACGCTCATAAAGTGAATTATTTCAATGATTGGGTGACAGTTTATTGTTGCTTAAGGCTATTCCGTTAATTATAGTTAGGGCAAAATTATGAAAATGTTGTATTATATTCAGGAATTGAAGAAATGCAAATCTAACCAATTTGTTCACTTCATCCCAGTGTGGCTGTGAAATGCTTTCCATCTCAATCTAATACTTGGTTGATTACAATGCAGTACTATTCACGCGTAGGCGTAGGGGCATCTCTATGTTTTTCTCTTATTCTGAAACAGCATTTTAATCAACCAAGCATAAGAGTTTGAATTGGTTAGATTGGCATTTCTTCAATTCCTGAAAACAACACAATATTTTTGTCATTTTGCCTTAGCTATAATTACCAAAATAAACAATAAACAATAAACTGCCACCCAATCAGTGAAATAATTTAGTTTAGTTTATGAACGTCAAATCGAAATGCAAATGTAAACACAATCGCATCGTGAAACTAAACGCTAAAAGACGATGTTGCCAAACTGACAGAATTGTCTGTAACAGACGCAAGCCGTTAGTATCAAAGTAATTATCCCAATAGGGAATAAAGATACGGCACGAGTTCGCAACGCCGGAATATTGTTCGCGTGAATAAAGAGATTCTACTTGGCTACGTAACAAATGCGTGAAGGCATCTCTAGCTTTACTTTTCACTCTAAGTTGATATTATTCTCAGCTCACATAGTTTATTATGGCTGAAGCCCTCAAATATCGTTACAATACCTTCAATTTCATCTTGAGTCACACTTACCTTTTTCCATGGAAAAGCTGTCCATATCAGATTTTGGTAACGAGGATGTCATTTCTTCGAGCACCTTTACCAATGCTTCGTCCAATTCTTCGTATGACGTAGTAAACAGGTAACGGTCTTGAACCTGACCCCTTTCAGGCTAGATTAGAAGTAGCATTATGTTATACTGTATATCGAGTTTTATTTCGGATATCCTTTCCTCTCATAACCTCAATCTTCGAATTCAAAGTCATCGAAATAATTAAGTCAATTCAAGGTCCTTACCGTGATAATTTCAATCCACGTTGATAAACTACCTAATTTTCTTCTATTTAATCCAATAACTCAAACTGGTTATTGGTGCAATTATTAATATGATTTTACTAACGAACTCGTGAAATAGTTACCGAGTCGCTTATATTTTCTGTTTCACTGCAGATCGGTAAGCTTTGCCTTACATGTTGGCTAATGACAACTCGTTTTGAATTTGAATATAATTCAAATTTGGTGAAACAATTGGTTGCGATCCTTCCTATTGTTGAATTAGTCTGCGATGTGTTTATTGTGATGTGCGGTTCACTCGTCAAGCAGTAAACTAGTTCTGTTCAACTACCTGAAAGGTGAGTACAATTTCGGAAAGGTTTGAATTCAACAAGTGCTGTCACAAAATGTACCTATCTCGAGTATTCTACAGTAATTTGGATAGTTCCCATTATCTACGGTACAACAGTGTTCGATTGTTTGGTTCTTTACTTGACGGAAATTCATCATATTATGATATTAGTAGAACACTTATTTCCCGCTCAATTCATTTGTTTACATAACAATTGTTTCGTCAATTATTTCTGACTTTGTCTGACGGACACTTTTATTATACAAACTAATCTTACTGTTTCAATCACCTCAAATACAAAATGAACTGTACAAGGTTGGTGAGAATATTATTCCGGGAATTCCAGGATATTATTCAAAAAAGTTCAGGGCTGTCTGGTAAAATCTGTGTTTTATGTTTATTTATCTATAGTGCTTCAAGAATGTTCAAGGACTTGTTTTCGACCATGAAGTATTTTAAAAAACGTGGTAAAAATTATGTCCGGTTTCTAGTAGGTGATTTGCAAACGTAGAGTTTTTTATTGTTTTTTGAATGCTTTACCGACAAGGTATTAAACAAAATAATATTTCAATATACTCACTGTTGAAATCAAAAATTACAAATTACCTCCCCATAACATATATATGTATAGAACAAAAATCAAAACATAAAGCTAGAAACTCAATGAAAAATAAAATATATATATGATATGAAAAAATACCTGTCTTTGTGGAAGCTCCAATAAAAAATAATAAAGGGATAGTTGAAAAAAACAAAAATCTGGAGTGTATTGATTTGCCGTTCATGCCTAAATGTATACATCACCCAAACCGGTAGAGTATTTGAAAAAAAAGAGTCAAAGAACATCAAGATTGGTATATAAACTACTAACAAACAGACCTCAACATATTTCCTGCTGGAAACCAGACATGATTTCGACAACGTTTTCGAAATACTTCATGTTAAATTAACTGAATATTTCAGAAGAACTAGACATTAACAAACATAATATCATTCAAGGTGATAGAAACTTCAAGATCAATTAGTATAATAACAGTACTCACTTAACGAATCAAGAAAATTTGACGAAACAATTGTGTGAAAAAATTATTTTAGCGGAAACTAATTTTTACTTCCATCGTAAAACCAGTATGTTATCAACGTATCAAAAAGACCTGTCCCTTCTTCTTGATATTCTTGGATATAAATAAAAAATCATTTCACTATTTCAGTTATTTCAATCCGTCGGATTATTCAGAGAAAAAGAGAAATTAAATCAAACGGCTATTGACCGAGGTTTTCCTGCCAGTTACATATTATATAAATTTGTTGAAACAATAGAGTATATATGTAAGTTTTATAAAAATATTATTCTGAAGACAGTGGATGTTCGTATAGTGGTAGCGTTGGTAATACAGCTCCTGGTTCATAGTGGTGAATGAGTGGTTCCATAATAGTGCTGTTTATCTGTTTCCCGACGAATTTCTGGCTAATTTTTCTAGTATCTTCAATAAAGGTTGACGCTCACTTGGGCGAGACGAGACGAAACGAAGCGAAGAGTTGTTTTCCGCAGGCACGATTTGCACTGAATCAAATGGGTAGACGCTCACTTGGGAGGCGCGAAGCTAAGATCAGAATCGTTAGGCGCGTGGCAGATCAGACGCGCACTTGGACGAAGCGAAGCGGTCGGAAGGAACGCGTCGTTTTCCGCTGGGATCTTTTGCATTGAAATAAATGGGTAGACACGCACCTGGGAGACGCGAAGCGAAGATCAACGAGGCGGCGAGTCGTTGGTCGCCAGGAAGATCTTTGGGGCATGTGGGCGAAATTTCTCGAGGCGGCAAGTAGGTATCCGACGGGCGGGAAGTTCGGCGCGCTGTATTTCAAATTTTGTACTCGAATTTTGTCAATGGGGACATACACAGTTATTTTTGAATTTGTGTGAAATGAGTTTGTTTTGAATGGCTCATGAGAGTGTTGGTTAGAATTTTCTCGATTAAGATCTGGAAAAACGAAATTTATATACAAAACGAACAAAATTAATGTATTTTGTACAACTGTGAACGTGAATTCAAATCGTCTGAAGGATAGGTATTTTATTATGTAAATACAACAAAATATTGAGGAACCCTTCATCCGAAGAAATTAAAATATCTGATAGAATTGGAAAACTGTGGAATAATTCCTTTTTAGCATATATGATATGCAAACATTGAACTTTTGATTACTACTTGCTTTGTTTTTTTTTTAATCGGTTAAAGAGAAAATAATTTACATTTCGTATCAATTATTTATATTTAATTGTATTCCTGGATGAAGAACTACGAGGATTTCATTGGAAAATTCCCAATTAAAACATGATCATGACCAAAACACGATTCTTACAAATGTTTCATGGCTGACAAAGGCCGTAGCGAGGGGGTGGTCCAGACCCCATTGGACCCTAAATTTTTCCGAAGTACAGGACTAGAAAAATTGTCATTCGGTGGACCCTCCGAAAATTTTTTCTAGCTACGGCCTTGTGGCTGACCATACCCAAAAATAACCAGGGACAGCGCCATATTTTACCGCCCCGGCAAAAGTATATTCAGAATAAATTGAATATAAATTAGTCTGATTTGAAGCTTATACAGGTAAGCGGTTTGCAGCAAGGTAATAAAAAATACAACTTCCCAGAACTCATTACTGGAAATTTTTCGATATTGTCGTAGGAAAAGTATTTTTTTCTGAAATCGCCAGAATGAAGGAATTATTAATATTAATATTAATACTTAATTTTTTCAATCGGTTAAAGAGAAAATAAACATTTCGTATCAATGATTTTATATATAGTTTTGAAAAAATAACTCTCGGTTTTTGTCACCCTCCGCTTCTCGTTTGAAGACAACATAACCTCGATCTAAAATCTAGTACTTTTTTCCCTTGTATAATACATATTTTTTTTCTGTGACTAGAAAAATGACGATGGAAAGGAATATAACTTTTCACGAAATTAATAATAATAATAAGAGAGTTTATTCAGTAACATTTAGTACATAAAAAACTCTATCCGGCAGAAAAGTGAGTACTTTTTTCCCGAATACATATATACACTCACTTTTTTCCCGGGGAAAAAAGTAATTTCGAGAAGAAAAGTTATATTTTGTAACTTGACAACAGAGATAAAATTTCGATTTTTTTCCACGTCACATATTTTTTTTTTCATTCTCATATGAAGGTGGGACGACGAAGCTATTAAAACAAGATTATGACCAAAAACACGATTCGAACAATAGCTCTACCCTTGTTCATTCGGGTAGTCAGCATGCAGCATGGGTAATAAAAATTTATTGCGGCCCAAAAATAGGGGGAATTTCATCTGATGGCTGATCGTCGCTTCGCTTCGTCCAAGTGCGCGGTCCCAGGCGAACTAACGCGTCGCTTAGTTTCGTCTCGTCTCGCCCAAGTGAGCGTCAACCTTAAGGGTTCCACTCCAGTTGTCTCATACAAAAGTTGATTAGGAGGGTTGTGCAAGGGATTATTAGGATGTCTCATTTTTGTGATTTTTTTTTTGCGATTCCAGCAGTGGTCGGCATATCAACTTGTATATTGATGTGGTAGTTGTCATGTTAATACCAATGTTCTTGTATGTTAGTGATCTAAAATGACCCGCTCTTGTAGTAATAAATTTTTTTTGTGTTCTTTTGTATGCTTTGAAACTCAATTTGTTATCAATAAGTATTCCCAAATATTTGCACATATTTGTTGGTCTAACAGTGTTCTTACCAATTTGATGTATGGCGAGTTGTTTGTAATCTTGGGGATGGGGTTAATTGATTATTTATTTATTTACTTTATTTTATTTTTAAAGAATAACAAACGGGTTGAATACCCATCAAAGGATTCACAAATAAATAATATACAATTTCCTAATCCTAAAACTACATACAAGTGAAGTGAAGATTAATTTTACATTTCAAACTTTAACTACTGAACAATCTTTAAGCAATCTTTTAAATTGTTCGAGGGTCAACTAAAGATATTATGAATATTTCTCAATGAAATGTTATTCCAGGACCATAATATTCTATTCTCTATGTCTTTAGTTTTATTCGAAAAAAATCGACAAAAATCTAGCATTGTAGTTTTCTTTGCCTAATTCAATCTATTCTTTTAGAATAAGGTTAATTGATTAACGACTGGAACTAATGTGAGGTCAGTCAGTATATGATTTGCATTTTCGATTAGTTTAAGGAATTAAAGATGTTGTTCTGTCGGATTTTTTCTGTTAATGTTCTTTATTTTGATTGAATATATAAATGAATATTCCACTCTTTGAAAACTAAAAATAAGGGTAATCCCAATTGTCGAACCAATAACGAAATCAAAATGTGACAGCTAAGAACCAAGAGAGGCAGATTGGTTCATAGTCTTAAGTGACTCTGTTGGACTCAGTGGTGAAGTAAAAAGCTTCGGATTGTTTCCCCATATAGAAAAACAATTAGTCTTATTGTCTTAATTCATCAATTTAACTTTCCTGCTCAAATTTCAAACCTTCCTCTAAAGTCCTTTCGGAAATTATCGTCAAAACTTCGATGGATAGTTCTATATTCGAATGAAAAAAGTTGAAGGAATGAATGAATGAAATATGATTTACAGTTCGCAGGTTATCTGAACTTGAACGATCGTAAACAAACGTGCAAAATCTTCTGACACCATACCAGTGCATTTTCCATAAGAAATCACTTCCATAGTTCTATGATTTGATTAGCTGACGATTGTTCAGTGAAAAATGGACCAATTAATTAAGTTGTTTCATCTGTTCCAATAATGGGTCCTAGAATATGCCACGATCTTACCCACAGTAGTTTAAACTAACCTAACTTAACCTGCATAAAGAAACAAACAAGAAAAATGAATGTATGAATACTCCCGAATTTATGTTATTGATTCTAAGCCTTTTTTTCATTTCATGCAGGGCATGATGGAAGTAATCAAAACGTTTTTTCCGAAAATATCGGAGAATGGTCCAAGAGAACCCAAAAAAGGCTTGACTGAAATCGGGTCGAGCTTAGGAATAAAGTATCCAACCCATAGAGATCATCCTTTGCACAGTGGTGACGTCTGGCTAGCGGGTAAAAGGGTAGATGAAGGAGCTGAAGGACTATGGAGGATACACGACGAATTATACGACCTCACTGATTTTGTTGCGTCGCATCCTGGAGGAAGTGAATGGATTAGAATGACGAAGGTGAATAAAAGTTTCATAAAACTCGGGAAGTTGCTCTAATATTCATATAATTCTTTCCTGTTAAATTGAAGAAACCTCCGCAGGCAATGCATAAATTCCTTTCAAACATACTTTTACAACGTAGATAGTGAAGGTGCTAAGTTTTTAAATAAAAGGTGATAAATTAAATTTAATTTTCCCCATTGGTGAAAATTTCGGAATTTTCAATTATTCCTGAACAAACTATATTTCCTGGTTTCATTTCGTTCAGCGCTCCAGCAAATGTTATTTCCTTAAATAAAAAGCAGGTACGACATACTTAAAATCAAAGGAAGACGCTTCAACTAGGTAACTGATATTCCTCAGACAATTACTTTTGTAAAAGTTATTTATATTAAGCCAATTACTACATAAATGGCCAGGAAAAATGTTCTTTTGAATTAAGATCTAACAAAATACAATAATTTTGTACGTGAAACAAAAAAGTCCCTAGCTGGGGTTAGTTTGAAACGAAGAACCATACTGTAGGTATTTTTGACCATACCATCATTGTTTTCAAACAATGGTACAATGTACTGTACAAGGGATTGTTTTGTACTTCTTTTTTCTAAGGTTTTGTATGTTTTGTACGGTTCCAAGGCCAGTTTGAGGTAGTTGGAACGCTTTTGTGTACTCGTGTATCGTTCAAAAAATGAATTTGGTGTTTACAATTTTGATGTTGTCACTTATAGACAAATAATCTTTTGGAATTTATTTTATCTATGTTTTTTGTTTTAACTTATTCCGCTAATCTTATTATCCAGGTACTGTCTTCGCATCCTTAATGTATGAATAGTATTTTTTATAAATGAATTCTTCCATAGTATGAGTTGTTCGCTTGAAAAAGTATCCGAAATGTAGTAAAACATGGCCGAAGAATAAATTGAATAAAACCGGTTTGTTTTATTACATTTTCTATACTTATGTATAATTGAAAGAGTAATTGCCAATTTTGCATTCATTTCTAATATAAATTGAATATTCTGCTTAATGATGCCTATTATTTTTTTGCCCAGATGTTTCAAGTTTTTCATTAATTACCTTTTTACTTTCCGGAAATAAAAGTGACCTTCCCAAGCTATCAGGATTACAAATGTGGTGCAAACGAAACCAAATTCTTAAGTTATTCACATGATATTCCTATAAAGTAGGATTCCTATGAAGTAGGTACGCCTTTTTAAATGAGCAGTGTGAATAAACTTTGGAATGAAATTGCTTACCTTTAACTGAAAATTTCAAGACATTTCCTCACCATACGTTGTTGATACTTTCAATTCGTCGTGACTTTCTTTCAGGTTGCCAAATAATGAATAGTTTTCCTTTCGAATATATCGTTTTATGAGTAACAAAAAAAGCGAGCAAAAACTGAAAAAAATTCCTGTCTCAAGAGTACAACCACAGTATAGACACTATACTGGTGTCTATATTGTGGTACAACCATTCGACTGCGCATGTGGTGAATCGTACAATGCTACAATGTACGGTTCCCGGTTCTTTTGGAACAAACCTATTGCCCTATAGAGCAGTTTTATTTACTTCAAACTATTTAAATGTGAAAAACGAAATCAAATTCTCAGAAGTGAATGTAAATTTCAAAGATTGTTTTTGGTTTGCTTTTTCCTAAGAAAAGCGTGATATAGTTTGTGAAAAAAGGAACAACGGATTCTGAAGAAGTTGAAAAGTATGAAGGAAGAAATTATAAGTTTCATTCGATAACAGATAAGGCCGATGAAAATGCATGATTAATTTTGCTATCTTCATAATATGCTTTTCCGAAATATTCTGTTTATTGATGCTAGAGTAAGCCTTGAAGGAGTTTTATAGTGCTTGTTCATATTGAAAAAAACGATATTTGCCATTCGAATATTTTGAGAGCTTTCTGTATACAGGTTTGGAAATTCACCTCTGAAATATACGATATACAATGCATCAGACAGAGAATTCTTCCCTCCAGTTGCACAGATGAATAGTCGAGACAATCACGTGCTGTAACACACTGAATTCAGTTGTCTCACTTCATTATTCTAGTCTTGTCTCTCTCTTATCGTTTATAGGAGCGTAATTCTTTAGTATGGTAGGCAACAGTAAATACTTGAATCGAGTATTACGGGCAGCCTGACAAATTAAAAATTCTATATGTGTAGTGCGGGTTCTCTACCATACTGCGATAAGAGTGAGACAAGACTAGATTATCGCAGTAAGACAGTTGAATTCATTCAGTTATCGCACCTGATTATCTCGCCTATTCATCTGTGCAACTGAAGGGAAGCATTCTCTGTCTGATGCATTGTATATCGTATGTTTTCGATATGAATTTCCAAATCGGTATATTGCATTCACATAGGTATGAATTTGACCTTTCTAATCAAAGCACAAACTCCAACAGTATATTTCAAGTTTTGAAGTCCTTCTTTCCTAAAAGCCACACAGCTTAAGTTTACAGTTTCTATTCGAGAGGTCCTCATGAAATTTTGCACAACTCTTTGAGTAAAACTAGAGGATCTGTTAGATAAATGTACAGGATCTTCATTATAATTCAACCCCCCTTTAACTTTGTTACTAAGGGAGATACAGAAAAATGTTTCATACAAAAATTTCACGAAATCAACTGAGGTTTTACAATATGAATTCACATAATGGAATATATACAGGGCGGCCAACATATTGATGGCAACTTCATTTTTTCAAATGGAACACCCTGTATATTTTTCCGTATTTGGCTAGCTCTTTTTCCCCTGATTTCGAATATGTAACAATTGTTGGTCTATTTCTTTATTCTCATTAAACAAGAGTTTGAAATTTTAAATACCACCAGGCACGCTCTGTAGCATTTTTCAAGTGGCAGACTGCGTTTACTGAATATGCCCGTTTTTGGAGTTATGATAACGTCAATTAGAATAAGTACAGGGTGAACAACATACTGAATGCAACAACATTTTCTCAAATGGGACACCCTGTCCTGTATATTCTTCCATCTTTTGATAGACTGTTTCCTCCTGATCTCGAATATATATGCATATGTAGGTGTGTCTCTTCAATTTTCAGAGTTTCAAAGTTTTGAAATGATGATACCGAATATAAAAATATGTGAAATACCTAGGAAATTCTTTATGTTATGATCTCTGGATGCAACCTCATATAGATATTGTCTCCTTGCAGCTTTCTTATTTTTATTGTTCTTCACATAAATTGAAAATATTTAAAATTTTTCTGCTTCCGTGAAATGCATATTTGATGATTAATTCCATTCAATGTAAAAGGCGTGTCATATCGTTATTAAGGATGCCCAAAACGGCCATTTGGAGTTATCGCAGCCTGCCACTTGAAAAGTGATTTCTGAGCTTGCCATATGGTTTTTAAAAAATTGAAACTCTGTGGTGCTAAGAATAAGAGAGATAGACCAACATATGTTACATATCCGAAATCAAGGGAAGAAAAACTAGCCAATATAGGAAAAATATACAGGGTTTCTATTTCAAAAAATGAAGTTGACATCAATATTTTGGTCACCCTGTATATATTTGAGTTTGTGAAGTAATATTAAAGAATCTCAGTTGATTTCGTGAAACTTTTGTATGAAACATTTTTTGTATCTTCTTCAGTAACAAAGTTGAAGGGGGGTCAAATCATAGTGAAAAACCCTGTACAGGGTGACGTCCTTGCACTACAACTTTTAAACCATATGAAACATTTTTCTCTATGTTAAGGTTGTACTTAAGGGATCACCAATTCTAGCTACCCCGTTCAACAACTGAGGACTCACCCTGTTTATATAAAGTGAAATATGATTCGCATATATTATGAATAAAATGATGTGGTGAGAATTCAGTGAACTCTGTACATTCAATAGTTGTACTTTCATCCGGGGTCTGGATTATTGAAATGTTTTTATGACATATAGGTGAATTAAAAATTGAAAAAAGCTTGCGAATCCATTAAACTACATTCAGTTAAGTACGAAATTAAAGGATTATTACATTTTTTCGCGAAACATCATTAGACCGGTTTTCAACTTGTAATACATGTTTACTCTCATTTATGATATTTGGAGTACACTTAAAAAGACATTGAATTCTGATGACATTTATGATAACATATAAAAATTTCAAGTCACAATGAAAATATGTCGACAATGGGTCATTGAAAATTACATTGGCTTTCACGTTCACTCCAACAAAGCCTTTTTCACTGAAATATCAGAAAGTGAAATTCAATGCTGATACAAACATACTAACTTTTGATTGAAAATTTCGACGCACTTGTACATGAGTATTTTCGGTTGAAAGCCATTCAGAGGTCGCCCATCCATGTGAACACCTGACAAAATAATTTTTTCTTCATTTTGTCAAAAATCATCTGATCAAATATTCGATATAAGATTCTACAAAAAAGGTTCTGATTCATTAATCATGATTAATCATACGTTTCAGTTGTGCTTCAGAAAATAAAATATTCCAGTTCGAACTTGCTTCAGTGTGCCAAAAAAGTATCTTCGGTAATCCGTTAAAAATTCTTGTACGAAGAATTCATTTGATGTACATATTACAATTCATATATTCCTATTTGAAAAAAAAAGTTGAGGGGTGTGGGCTTAGGGGTGACAGATTGCAAATTAAAAAAAACATAAGGGATTCTGCTTTTGAAATCATCAATTATTAATGGATTCGTGGATTTCCCTTGATATAATAATTAGTAGAAGAATAATTGTCTGATTGAGTACGCTTCAATCACGAATTGTGAATAATTTCCTGATTTCCTGATGAAAAAAAGCCCTTAGCAGGTGCTCTGGAGCGCTCTGCAATCTTCGATTTTACCCATTTTCAAGAACTTAGTACTTAACCCTGACACCTAGATGGCGCTAACGTCATCGTAGCCGCTCCGTTTCCTATCTTTCTCTCCTTACTATTTGCCCGTAATACTTGATTCAAGTATTTTCAGTTGCTGACCATACTGCCACACTTCCAACGGTACCAGAGACAACACTACATTATGGCAATCGGACATTCATTCATTCTCTCTCTGGTGCATTATAATATGTAATTCAATAAAAGGTCAAATGGATAATCAATAATGAATAAGTATAAGAATATGAAATTTCAGGATTTTGTTCGAAATGAAAGCAAGATTATTTGCATCAGGATTCACATTCGTTTGGCTTATAATTCCTCTTTTCACACAGTTGACTACACAAATTTTTCAAGTTTTTTGAGGTTTCTATAATATACAGGGTGTCTACTTTTAAAGTGGACAAACTTCAAGGGAATTTGCAACAAAAAATGACATATGGTCGAAACGTAGACGGTTATTCTTCAATTTAATATTTCTTGATTTAACGAAATATTTCGATTTTTTTCTTCAAAATGATTATAATTCAGTTTTCCTAGTAGTCTCATTGAATTTGATCACATATTCGAAAAGGGCAAAAAATTTGCTACAAGATTTAAGAGAGTATGCGTCCAGAAAAAACTATTATTGCGGGCATGGTAAGGAGGTGAATATTACGATTCTGACGGTGAGGAAAGTAGTCCTATTTTTCCAATGGTTTTTTCGATGAAATATTAATAATTAGTTATGCACACGTTTTATTTTCGGTGGAAAATACCTCATTTAGTGTACTTTCGAATGACATACCAACTTTTTTGTAAGCCGCTCATCCTCCGCCACAATATCATGGCTAACATGATAACAACGAAAAAGTCCAAAAATTCCGCACCTAAATTTGCTCTATGTTGAAGCTCTTCGGGATCGAATTTTAATGTAATTTTATGATTATCTTCAATTCATCTTGAATCAAAATAATAACGAAAAAATGAACCTCCTTCTTTAATACATTCGACACATCATTTACGTACTGAATTTACAACTCTGCAAAGTTAGCGTTTCGGAAGCATTTCTACACAACACCATTCTGTTGTGTCGATGAGTTCCTTCCGAGTCTGAAAGAAATTCAGATATACTTTCTCTTTCAAAGTATTCTAGACATAAAAATCCAAAGGCGTCAGGTGGGGGCTCCTCGGTAGTCATCTGACCGTATCTTTCAATCCGTTTTATAGCAATATATGAATTAAATAGATCTTGACATTACGATCATAATGTGCTGGGCAGCCATTCATTTGAAACTAGACATTTTATTTTATCTGTTAGACAGGTGCATTTCATCCAATATGTCTATCAAGTTACTTTAAATTAATCTAATGAATTCTTCAGCATTAAAGTGATCGGCGAGTATAATTGGTCCGAAAGTTCGTCCTTCATGACTGCCAACTTCAGACTTAACTAATGATGGAAGAGTGAAACAATAGTGAAAGTAGCATTATCAGTCCATAATATTCTATGGTCCCCCAATCCTGAATAATTATGGTACCACTTACAAAATATAAGTCTGATATCAGCATCTACATGATGAATTGATGATTTCCATAAAATTACATTTAGATTAAAACATGAAGATCTTCAAGATGGAGCAAATAAGGTCCGGAATTTTTAGACTTTTTCGTTGTTATCATGTTAGCAATGATATAATAGCGGAGACGAGCAGAAAAAACAAAAGTTGATGTATCATTCGAAAGTACACTGAATGAAGTAATTGTTCCTGAAGAGAAAACGTGTGCATATAAGTCAATGTTTCATCGAAAAAACTATTGGAAGATTAGGGCTAACTTCTCCTTACCACTTCCGCAATAGTAGGTTTTTTGCACTCTCTTATCTTGTAGCAAATTTATTGATCTTTTTGAATATGTGGTCAAACTTGATGAGAATACCAGGAATATCTGAATAATGATCATTTTATAAAAAAATTCGAAATATTCCTTTGAATCAAGAAATGTTAAATTGAAGAATAACCGTCAACATTTCGTCCATATCTTATATGACATTTTTGATGCAAATCACTCGTCTTATCTCCCCTCGAAATTTGTCTACTGTCAAAGTAGACACTCTGTATAATAAACATTATTTTTGCAGGGTACTGATATCACAGAAGCTTTCGAAACGCACCATATCTACGATACAGCTCAAAAGCTCCTACCGAAATACTTTGAGAGGAAAGCTAAGACAATTAGGAGTTACCCATTCACTTTCCACGAAAAAGGATTCTACAAGACAATGAAGAAGAGGATACGTGAAGAACTACCGAAAATTCCTCAAAAATTCGTTAGACAATCTGAAATCATCGCTGATTCTCTTTTCCTATCCTACGTTTTAACAGCATGGTTAGCGACCTATAGTTTCAGTTTTGTTCTGGTGTTATATCTGGAGTTATTCTTTCATATACTTCTATAGCAGCTCATAATTTCTTCCCACACAAGAGATAATTTTAGGATGTACTATTTCGATTTCACCATGTTGTCTTCGAGGTAGGTATCAAAACACAGATACAGGATGTATACAGTGGCGACGCCAGCATGGAGAGGTGGACCAGGACCTCCTTGAACAAAAAATTGAACAAATTAATTGAATATGACACTCGCCGAAAAATACCTTCCGTGTCTCCCCCTTAAAAAGCTGGCGTTGCCACTGAGTGTATATGAATAATTATGAAAAATTCAGTATGTTTTTTCCTGTCAAAAGATAGGCAGGGTCTCCCATATTCACTTTTTTGAAGTACCCCTTTTGTAACAGCCCTCTGAAGATGGCACATGACAAGCAGTTTTTTTTTAGAAAACCATAACACAAACAATAATGAAATTTTTATGGGGCGAAAAAACATTCAATAAAATTTTAGTAGTGTTTCTCTATGATTGCAAGGGGTAGAAAATACAACCCCCAAACTAAACTTTTTTCATATTCATAGTTCATAATTACAAAATGAATTTGGTATAGCTTGATCCATTCTTCACCACTAAGATTCATAATATGTAGTTTCATGCTTAAACTCACGGCTTTCGGGAAGAACATTATATTATACTATCACCCTCATAGCGTGGGTCGTACAGGCTGTTATAATTTCCGAAGGAGAAATTATCCATTGAGTTGACATTTTCATTGCAACAAAACAACAACAGCAAAAAAAATAAATGTAACAAACAGTTCCAAACTTCCCTCATCAGAAGGTCAATTTCATTTAACGAAAAAATGCGAATATATATTCAGAAAAGAGGAAATAATTTCGAACATTCTATATAAATTTTGTTCTAGTCCTTAGTTTAGTCTTTCATAATATGTTTCGATGTTTATTCTGTGTTAGATGTTGTAGATTTTTGGTTTACGTAGGTTAGTATAAAGATAATATCAGGATTAATGATTTTATACATCAGAATATGATTGATTGGAAATTGATTTAGAATTTTGAAAACCTACCTTAGGACTCAGGAAGAGCTCCGTATCATTGCACGATATACTTTTATCCAGTTCAGAATATCCTGGTTTGGTGCGAAATTACGATATTGTTTATCTTTAAAAAAAAATTCAGGAAAACTGGACGTGTGCTAAAAAGAATAAATACGCTCCAGTAATGTCAACTTATGATATAATCTGAAGCAGATAGGGAATTTTTGAAAACAGAATGTACAGGATGTTTTTTCAACCAGTAAATTCGATCAGCACTCATCATAAGTCCTACCCTGAATTTTTAAAAAATTGTTGAAATCTTTGAAAGTACACAATCATATTGTTCCACACTGAAAATTTCATCAAGATTGATCAAGCCATGCTAAAGTTATGAATAAATACAAATCGGTCAAATCGGACAAATCACCCTGTAGACTGCCAATAAAGGCCTCCACCTATAAAACAAATATTGTTTCGATATTGCCTTGACTGGTTCACACTAGTCTCTCCTAATCTCTGACGGTCTCTTCCGGAATAATTTATTTTTTGTTTGCTGTTGTTGTTTTGTTGCAATAAAAATGTCAACTCGTTGGATAATTTCTTCATCGGAAATTATAACAGCCTGTAAGACCCACGCTATCAGGTTGATAATTTATTTATTTATTCACTATGGAATACACACGGATGATTTTCACATCCAAAAAGGAAACGTATTGTTCTTCTCGAAAGCCGTGAATTTAAGCAACATACATATGAATCTAATTGGTGAACCACCAACCATGAACCAAACATTGTTCCGAAATTGCCTTGACTAGAGTAAACTTCTATAATCTGACGGTCTCCTCTGGAATCACCCTGTATAGCTCGCTGTTTCCTTGAATCAAGCGCACAAAATGAGGAACATCTTATATCATTCCAACCCACTATAGGTATTCATGGCAGTCAACACTTCAGCTTGAATTTGAATCGTGAATACAATATTTTCGTACTGTATATATCTTTTATGCTTCGGTAAGAACATTTTAGCATAATTTGAACTAATTCATTCTTGCCTTACACGAACCTAACTTAAATATTCCAAGATCAGAATCGTTGAAATGTCAGAAAAAGTGGAGACTTCACCTTAAATCTCGATTTATTTTATAGTAAAGGTTACTTTCATTATATTTTGAACAATATTGCTGAACATTTTATTCATCTGTCAAATTCGACAGACAACAATGTTCCGACTGATTTTTTATTGTTGTTTTAGCCAATGAGCATACAATTAGGCGATAATTTTGCATTAGTGCAAATTATCGATAATTCGCACTTGTGCAAAATTATTAGGTCCTTTAAAATAAATGCAGACGTAATTGAGTGGCCTAGAATCAAAACCGGCAATGTCCCACTTTCATCATTTTGAGAAATGGGCAAAAAACTGCTCTGAGTTTATTATACATAGTAACGAAAGGGCGTTTGTATTAGTTTGAAATAAATATTACAATAAACGATAAATAATAATAATTTCACTTCAATTTTTTTGGGTTTTCCCGGAATTTAATAAATAAATTTGGATATTGCCGGATTTGTTTCTCAGAGTGTGAATTATGAACGTTTATTACTTATTAGAGTAACATGAAAACTGTTGAACAACTTACAGCGACACAATACGATTTGAAAGATTCACAAAATTTTCTTATTAAATTTAACTCTTGCAATGAAAATGAATCGATAATTTTTGACAAATCTGCTCTCATGCAAGTTAAACTGTAAAAGGCACTCGAGCGCTCCGCGCACTCGTGCTCTTTTTCAACTTAACTTGCATTCGAGCATATTTCCCAAAAATTTTCGATAATTTTCATTGCACTAGTTAAATTACAACTGAAATACACTCCGCTACATATTCAAAGATATAATTGTATTGTAGCTATATTTACTTCAATAGTATAATAATATGATATTGCTTTGTTGTAGAGAATGGAGAATCACCCATGCTTTAAGTCATCACCTGTTCCCAAACACCATCTGCGATATGGAGGTAACTTCTGTTGAACCTTTTTTCCGCTGGATGCCGTATAAGAAACATATAATTTACAAGTATATCTCATGGATTATGGGACCGATTGTATATAGCCTGTTATTTTTTGGATCATGGATCAAAACGTCAGTTTTCCTCACCGTTGAAATATCTCTTTTTTCAATCAGTATTTTTTTACAGTTCATTATCTAACATTATTATGAATGGATCTATTCCTATGGCGAGTTTTCTACCATTCTCCATTCTTCTTGTGCAATATTTTCTCACAAACCAAGATTTTCTGCACTGCATCATTATGTTTTCCTGGATCATAGGGAGTGCTAGCCTCCATTTTGGTATAGTAGGTGTCAATGCTGGTCATCATCATCCAATGTTATTTCACGATGGAGATGCAACCAGGTAAGGAAATTTTTGAGTAGCTGATTTTGTCAATATATGGTCTCAGGAGTGTCTCAACGTCAATGGAGCCGATAACTTCATCACTATGGACAGCCAGGCTATGCTGAGATTCATGGAATCACACTTCCAGGGGTACCTTGTGACTCAAGAATGCCGTTACATCATATAGCAACTGAAGGCAAGCAGCAATAAAATGACTTTACTATAGGTTCCAAGGCATAAAGTGAATCGAGATTGTCACCTGCTGGGTCCTTTCTATGGGTTGGAAAAGCCAAATACGAAGCAGCGGCCCAGCAAAAAATCCTGATGATTACACTAACCTCTACCAGAAAGCTCCTGAAGCTGTCACGAGCTGAGTTTTGGGTTGAAGTGGGTCTGTTGACGGGGCACTCCGGGGCACTGTCGCTTCAAATATCCTATATGTTGTATGGGAAATCAGAGGAAGAGACTTTGTGGATAAGAAGTAGAAACAGCTGAACAAATCATATGCTAGTGTTCATAAATGGCTAGCCTAACAACAATTCATATGGGGCAGAGCTGTGCCGAGCACTGAATAAAAGCGCTTCGAGCACACTGTAAACTCTATTGAACACTGTCTCGGAATCTCGAGCAAAAAGTCCTTATTTTTTGAGGAATTTTGTAAAGTAATTTGTTTACACTAGCTCCGAGCACTAAGTATTATTCAAAATGAAATTTTGTATTTTCCATCTAAATGTCTCTTAGTTTGGGATATTAATTTTGATTTTTGATGTCCCGATTTTTTCTTTCGAGTGTTATCGTATTTCGGATTGGGCATAATTGAAATTGAAAAAAGGTTTTTTTTCAGAGAGTCCAACTTTGTCGTTTAAAATTATTTTCGATTTGAAATTTCGGAAGTTACAGACATAAGATTACCATGACGTCATTACAAAAAATGTTTGTACAATAGCATGAGTTCTCGATACATGAAATAAAATTCGAAAATTTATAGAGAGACAATGAGGTCTTGCCAACAAATTAGATGGAAATGTTTCTTATGACGAAGCTAGAGAAATATGCTGTCTGGTATCAATGACGAAAAGTTTTCCGAGATCTTCTCGTATATGGCATTCATCAAGTGAACAGACTGTAGCTTCAATGTTCGTCGTTGAATACCTTGAAATCATGCTTATAGATATAAAATTCCTTGGACAGTTCTAGGAGAAATCTGAAATTTTGTAACTCATTACTTAATCAGAAAACACATTGTACATGATCGTTTACCTGAAAAAGGAGCACAACGCTATTATACTATAGCAGAAATATCTGCTGAATCCCTGAAGAACTCGCAGTAACTCCGATACACTGCCTCGCGTTCCCTTGCAGTAAGGTGAGAGGTATCTGGTTGTATTCCGGCCATTTTCAATTCAGTAATCAAATCAAAGTAGATTTGAGAGATATTTGAATCCACTTGTCGATTAAATCAAGAATATTCACAAATAAATTCGAAATTTCGAAATATCTTCAATAGGTTAACTCAAACTTCAAAAAGTCATAAGTCAGTGATATTTCAACACCCACCTAAAATCGGAAAATCGAAATTTACTGAACGGGACCGATACCAACATATTTTCGATTTTTCACAGCCGCCCGAGATGCCAATCATTTTGAAACGAAATATACCTGAATCGTATATTGAATGAAGGTCGCATTGCTCCATATAATTTCCCAAAAAGGAAAGATTTCGCCATAACAGCATAATAGTAAAAATAATGAGAACAAAAAGACTTGTTGCAAAAAGTCCATAACATACAAAAAGATCGTTTTTCTTAACACCAAAGTTCTAATGCAAAAAAATTGAGATATAAAGTATTCATAGAAGTGGACCAGCCAAAAAGCAATATTTTAGTTATTTACCTATCTATTACAATCAAGCGAAAGTCCTTCATTTTCATGTTTCGACAAGTCCATGAAGTGCTTAGTGTTTGGTAATTCCTAAAAGAGAACTTTCTCGAATTACTTAGCACTAAGCTCTTGCAAAAATTCTCGAAGCACCAGGCACGGGTTCAATCGAGTGCTCGCTAGCATAATGCTTCAAGCACAAAAGTGCTTCGAGTGCTTTCACGATCCCTAAGCACAATGCTCTGATATGGGAAAACCGGACAAACCGGTACTGGATACCCAAGAGAGACGTCCAAAGAGGTTGTCGGTTTCATCAAAGTCATTGACAACCTCCTTAGGTTTCCGTGGATGAGTGGGGTAGAGAACAAAAGATACACATGGTCGCAGTTCATGAATGGCCTACTTAGCCAAAACGACAACAGTTCTATTGATAATAAAAATAAGTAGCTAATTTTTTTCTTATTCGCAATTTTTTTATATTTCAGACCAAAGGAAGAGTTGGATTTTGGAGTTTTTCAAATGGATGCAGTTTCAGATAGGAAAGATATAAATAGTTCTCCATTGCTAGTAATCACTCACTTTGGAGATCATGCTCTTCACCATTTATTTCCTACGATAGACCATGGTAAACTCAAATTTCTATACCCTGTATTCATCAAAACATGCGAGGAATTCGGAGTGGAATGGAAATGTACTTCACAGTTGGAAATGGCCAAAGGACAATATCTTCAGTTGGCAAGAGATGTGAATGAAATACAACCAAAGAAACTGAAAATTATTGAGAGAAATGACTGATTATATTTCAGTTCATGACTGAATACGAATGCTCAAAATCTGTTCTTGAGATTGTCTGTGATAGTTCTTACGAGGATGCCTATTGGTTAATTTTATCTTCATATATGTTGTGTTGTATTTTTGTGCTGGTTATAGAATAAATTGAAATAGGGAAAAGAGGATGATATGACAATTTTACTTTCTTTATGTGAATAATTTTCCTTATCATCAATGAAATTCAACTTCTATCATCTTGAAATTCCTACAGTTTAGATACGTACATCGTGCAAATCATATTATATGGAAATTATTTTTTTCAGATTATAAAATTTCGATCGTTCAAACTTGAAAATTTTAACGGTTTTGCCGTTGAATAATAACTGAATTAATGAATGATACAATAAGAACAAAACTAAGTTGAATTGTCGAATTTCAATTATCATTGAATTGTCTGTCCAAAGTCAGTTGACCAAGGGTGAAATTTTTCGAATATATACGGGGTATCCAAGTTTCACACAAATTTCTTCGAAGGTTGTGATTTCATTATGCTTCCGACGTGTATGGTTCTTCCCGGTTTTTTGAGGTTTCTTTCGCATCTGGCCGTCAGATTAGAATATCTCGGATTGGTTTCTTTCTGAATAATGACATTTATTCAGTTTTATGCACTGTTTAGATATATGATAGTTGATTACCCAAACTACAAGGCCCATTGGAGATCTGTAAGTCTATGATCTATGAAAATTCACTATATGTATGATTATACAGTGGAACTTCCCTATAGCGAACGTGTGTATAACGAATTTCTCTGTTTAAAATGAATTTCGTTCAAGACATTGCTCCTTGAATCCAAATTCCATGTTGAAAACACCATCTAAAACGAAGAAAATTCTCTCTATAACGAAATATTCCAAGAACATCACTCTTTGAATGGGTTTTGGTAAAAAAGTATAAGGGTGGGTTTTTTCCATAATTATGCTGAACGTAGGTAATAAATACCGACCGTAAACTAAATCATTACGGCGGGCGGATAAATCTTTCCGAAACGTTGGATTCAGCTGGAAATGTTAATGACGGTTACTTAAAATGATTTCGTTCATGTCGGTGTAAATATTGTAACAAATTAACTTCCAACTGAAAAGGAAATTTTAAACAGTGTCAAATGCGGTGTTCGAGTAAATAGCTATGTATTGTATACGTATCTACATAAATTGCCTATAAGCTATATGAAATGCACTTACACACTTTTTTGAGTATGTATAAGAATTCACAATAGAAAATGCAAATGCTTGTTTCGATACTTGCCACAATAAAAAAACTTCCGCATAACGAAATTTCTGTATTACGAATTTTTTTCGCGGATTTAGTGATTTCGTTATAGGGAAGTTCCACCGTATATCGTTAAAGAGGTTCCTACTTCTTTTATAAAACTATTCTAATGACTCTAATAATTGGGTCTGTCTATGTTATTTAATTAACTTTTGTCCAAGGATTTCACTTATTTTATGCAGAGATCGTAAAGAAAATGAATTCGGATTCGAATCGCATTTGATGATATTTTGTTGGTTTGCGAATGAGGGATCGGAAAGAGAATGAATCAATTTTCAATTTTAATCGACAACGTTTGCATTCTATAATTTCTTAAGAATTATTTTCTCAATATAAAGAATCTTTCGATTTTCTTTTTGAAAAAAAATTTCTTCATAGAAAGTTTAGAATGATTGTAATACAAATTTAATGGGGGTCCAATCAAATAAAGTTCCGTTTCCTCTATTGAATATATTTTTTTGGACATGAATTCATAGCATTTCATTGAAGGAAGTTGCGGACGTATCAGTACAAATTGAAAACAAGGTTGATGAAAAAATATATTCGATGAAATAGGTAGCCCATTATACAATATAAAAATATTCTCTTTGAACAATGGTTGTAAAGTCGCGTGTCATCTAGTACTCATATTCTTATGCCCTTGGAAGGAAGCCGGCGAACCATCGAAGAATCTCACGTCGACATGTTCGCCAAGTGACATTCAATAATCTCCATTCAGAATGACTATGCATTCTACTGACTTCAAGTCAGTAAGTTTTCTTAAAATTTCAGCTGTCTTCAATGCTGGTTTATTCACCAGGCGCTAACACACATGAGGCTTAGAGCAGTAAACATAGAAAACCTAGACGTGCTTTATTCAATTGATCACTTTCATTCAGCCTGGAATTTCTTTCTTCTAATCTGCGAATTTTCTGTTGGTAATAGCGGCAATTGGCGTTCTTTTTAATAAGTCGAGCCCTAAGTTTCTTATTTTCTTGTTCAAGCTTTTTCAATGCAAGTCTCATTATTCTTTCTGGATTCATTCCTAATTGGGGTTTCTTATCAGGAACTGCTGCTTTGGTCATTTTTATTTCTAACGGTGGTGAATCGTCATTAGAACTGGAGCTGGGGAGTGATTCTTGAATAATGTCGTATTCGTGAATCGACAATTGTCGACCAACTTCCCTGCTGAGTTGGCCGACATTGGTCGATTCGCGAACACGACATAATTCAAGAATTGACCCCCTGGACAGTTTTGGACTACATGTATCTGCTCTTTTTTTCGCTGAAGAATATGTTCGAGCTTCAGCAGAACGACAAACCTATAAGGAATAAGTATGAGAAAATGCATCCATTGCAAACAAAGGATGGAAGTTTTTAACCCTGCGTTAGTGCGTTTATGGCGTGAATAATGCGGTGCGGTCCGTAAGACTCCGTAGTATTAAATTTAATATATCTTTCCTGAATGTTAATAAATGTAAATAAAGGTCAATAGAACAACGTAAGAGAAGTGTATTTCATTATACCAATTGTTTCCATCAAAATAGTATAATATGCAACGAGCGTATAATGATAGCTATTGTTCGCGAGGTGAACTTGAGGCCACGAGCCATAGGCGAGTGGCCAAAATCACCGAGTGAATAACAGCCATTATACGCGAGTAGCATACTATACTATCCACGACTTCTGAATACATTTCCTAAAGATTTTAACATTTGACGACCGCGACAAGACCTTTCTTTGGCACATGAGAAATTTTGGAAAACAGGTCATTACAAATTTTGTAATAAAAGAAGCTTTAATTGATATAATGAAAGTAGATTGACATGGTATGCCCATATATGTTAGTTGGAGTCCTTTAGAATACTGAAGAAATACGAATTTAAAGAATATTATATCAAAGCTAAATCTATGAGGCATCTGACAGCAGTGATTTATAATCTCATTATTCCCTTGTGATTCATGGGTGTTATTGAGGCCGAGCACATGACGTACAATGGAGGGATTTTACAATAGTCGTGGATAAAATATCATTTTTAGCATAAAATAGAATATTTACAATTTTTTGAACAAAATGAGAGAAATTCTTCTGAAATCATGAAAATGAAAATTTTTTTCTGCGGTGTTTATAATAAGCGAATTTCAAAAATCGCAGGCTAAATGAGCATTATTACTCTTCCATTAATTTTAGTAGGTACGGACAGTACGATCGCTACCCAGCTCAAAAATGTGATCTGAGCATCTGAGCATCTGAGCAAAGGTTTATCAACATTATAGTAGCTCTATTTTTTTGCATCTTTAGATACTGGTCATTCCGCACAGATAGCTTTCGTGTTGCAGTCGTTCGAAAATTCATCAAATTTGTAATTGTTTTTCGAAATTCCCTTTAAATTGTAAGGGTTTTGTGTTGTCGTCATATTTACTTGAAAATAGACTGCAAACTATTGACTAAGTGTAATCTGAATGCAGCTAAAGCGAATTAAATTACATACTTTCTGAAAATTTCACACCAATAAGTATTAATTTACTTCGAGAACTTAATGTACTTTTGTAAAAACGTTATGGTAAATAGTGCGGGTGTCTCAGACCCCAAATTGAAAAAAATGAACCGTGGTCCTTTCTAAAACTGAATAAGGTAGGTTACGCTATAGGTGGACTTGCCCTTGAAAGGTATATGAGAGGTTGTGGTACGAATTTCAATAGTTATATTGTGATTTGAATTTTCATGGGGTCTGTGAGACCCCACCTCACTAACGCAGGATTAATTAACTACCAATTATCATTTACTCACCTCCAAATCTAAATCAGGCTCTGGCTTATCCTCAAATTGTAACGGGACTGCATCTTTCATTAATTTTTTGCGATAGTTCTTATCAAAAAAACAGTTATCATCAAAATGATCTGAGCATAACTTCCTATATTCCAATTTATGAGGTTCCAAATCTGTGGACATTGAGAATATACTTATTCCAAACATTGCAAATACAATAGATTTTAGTAGATATGCAACAACGGTTCTAGGACACGTTTGGTCATTTTACCTACTAATTTCTTAACTAATTCTAACCAAATTAGCAAAATGATACCATTCTGAAATTTTCTGAGTCCATTTCCAGGTTATTCGATAGGAGGGTGAGAAGTAGGAGGGTGAGGAGTTCTTTAAAGAACTCAAGTTATAAATAATTACCTAAAAGTTCTGCATTTCCACATCGTAGAAGCCATTGTTGACAACGATCCTTGTCTTTCACTGGAAATTTGAAGAAAGCCGTAGATCGGTTCTCAGAAAATTTTTTTGAACATCCGGCATAACTGCATCCAACTGTAGACATTTTTTCTGCAATTCTGAAATCATTAAATATGTATTCTATTTTACGAAGTTGATCAGTTTTCAGAAAGATTACACTAGTGACTTCCCTGTCATGGTTGAATATAATTCCGAAAATTTTGTGAGCTTTTATATCTAGACTTGAAATGGTAGTATAAAAACATAGATTCCCGGAAAGCCAAATAATGGTATAGCGCTGTGGTTTATAATTTCAAATATATTCTTAAAAATTTCCCAAGTCAAAATGTGAGATTTTTTGGATTTTTTTTGAGAACGGTTAGTCTTAAAAAAAATCCAAGACAGAGTTGTAGATATTGAAATTGCCTACAGAAATGGTCCTGATGTTTTTCCCCAAGTCACCATTCGTAAGATATCGCGACACATCAAACATGCAAGGGAACATATATAGCCTATTCGTTTTGAGATATTTCGTGCTCCTGAGTAACTCAAAAGCTCGAGATACGGCTTGCCATTGGCTGCGCACAAGTACTGGAACAGCTCAGGAGCACGAAACTCCACAAAACGAATACCGTAATAGCTTACTTCGAGAAAGTTTCTGAACGATCGGAAAACATACTCTGACAGGTTTAAGTCAGTTTCTGAACGCTTTGGAGTAAGCAGATCATGCTCGGAGTAAGTTTGTGAACGCAGCCCAAGATGACACGCGGTTCCAATGCGGGAACATCAAAATAAAACCTAACCTGCCAGACAAACACATGCAGATTCCTTACCTTTTGACCACTAAACTTCGTACTGCTTAAGAAGCATGCAGTAGAGTAACTGAAACACTTTCGAGCTTTGAATAAATAAAACAAAAAGTCACTTAATCAAAAACTTCTCACACCGAATTTCAATGTACCACATGTAACGAAGATGTCGGCCATTTAACTGAAAATATTTCACGAGCCACGTGCTGGTAACATACTTGAGCGGGTTTACAAGAGAGGGCGCTGGAAGTGTACGTTTTGCAAGAGAATATTCTCTTGCGACTGTACTACGCACTAGCCATGGCCACTATTGGTAGCTCACCCCTTCCTGTTTCTTTTTGTACTGAAGGTTAAGTTCAAGCATTTTGTTCAAATATACCAATACGAATCACCCGCATCCGATAAATAAAGCCGCTTTCAGCTGTAGTTCTTTCTCCCGATCATAGAGGCGCAGCTATGTTTCAGAGAACAGAAATTTTTAAACTTAGCATCTGACGGTGGGTAGCTGAACTAAAGCACTATTCACCAAGCGGGCTCGGCTTGAAATTTGAATTTGATGACGATTGGTAACGGCGCGGCGCGGAGTATGGATTAGAAACATGGTTTGTTTATTATTTTATCCCTAGAAAAACTGGATGTATGAGAATTATAATCATAATAAGAAGTCATTATCATCAATTATTTTTAAGTAAAAATAAACAATTGTTTCCATAAGAAAAAACTCTCATGGGCTGTAATGAAGCGTTTTTTTTTCGCTCAATACTAAAGCCGCTAAATATGCTACAATAATTGACTACTGGTAAAACAGTACGATATTATTCCGTCCTGGTAATAATTTCCGACCGCCGTATATATCATTTATGTCGATGTAGAGGGGAATAAACCGAAATAAGAAATTTTGTTCAGAAGTTATTCTGCTGTGTCACTCTCAAATGGGACCATTCTGTATACAGTTTTACGATGTTTCGGTTGAGAGTGACTGCGTCAGTAATTACTTTGAATGTTCTGTTCAAAGAATTAGACGCTCCGTGAATAATATTGTGAATTATATTAGTTCACATTATTATTTTAGCCGACCGTTTATTTATTTTCCCGACTATGAAACATGCAAAATGATACCGATTATTACCAGAGAAATGCCATTCCGTTCAATTTCATTCCTTTAATTTTGCCGAATAAATGAAATTGAAAACTTGAGAAATTCGGAAAATTATAACACGAAATAAATTATTTGAATTTAGATTTCCAATCCATGTAGAAAAACACCAGTCCGAGATTCAGTTTGTTATTTACCGTTTTTTACGACACATGCTGCCCGTGTTTTTCGAGGGTTCCGGTTATGACCGAATATATCGAATTTTCTGGAAACCGAAAATGGAGTTTTGGGAAAATTGGCCAAACCGAGAGCACCGTTTTAACCCCGCCGCCGAATTTTTCTGGAATTTTGACGCATGTCTTGGTCGGGGGGGGGGGGACATGCCGTTGAAACCAGAATTCACACGAAAAATATTAGGGGCGTTCGGCATCGACATCGGACGTGTCGGATCGATCTAAACCGTTCGTTTATTACATCCGGATTGAGGGGAATACACATCTGTACCGTTCGTCATAAAAATCTGAGCAATCGGACGTCGATCTTTTCGCTCGGTCTATTTCGACGGAGCAAAGCGATTTTATCCATAGAGTTTTATGTTTTTTATATTTTTTTGTTTTATGTTGAGTTTCCTGATCCGACAACCGATAGATTGAAAAATTCTAACAGTTTTATTCTTCTGTTTTCATTTATTCATTAAATACTCAATTAATTCTTTAAAATTTTTCAATATAGCTATCGCATTTATAAATGGGCAGGAGGAGATATTGCTTTCCCGTTTCTTTTTCGTGTAATTAATCAATTAATTGATCAGGATCTTTCGGTACAACTATCGCCGTATTGAACGACCAGAAGGGGATATTGCATTACTCGTTTCTTTTGCATTCAGTGCGTTTGCACTTAATTATTTAATTGAGATTTTATGGAAGAGCTACTAAAAGGGTGAAAGTATCGTTAAAAGATGAGCATTTTTCCCAAAATAGTGATCTTTGAAATCTCATAATCTATAAAAGTAGAACAGAGCAGTATGTTCTGTGGCAGATGCTCTGTACCGTTCGTTTATTCCCAGATATTTCAGATTTATCTGTACGATCTGTGGTCACGTGACAAAAAATCCGTCCGCTCGCGGAGGTCAAAGCCGAACGCCCCTATTGATTCAGCTCCGAGTTATCGTTGTTGTCAATTGTTTATTTTCGTTTCTTTTTTAGATTTTCATATTTTGCATTTCTGGAAGTGAAGTTAAATTCTAAATTTGTAGATTAATTTTAGAAATCATCGCAAACGTCAACATTATTTTTAGAAACATTGAAATCAGTTTGTGCCAGTGATATAAAGGTAAAAGGCCCTTTGGGGCTTTGAATTTTATTCAATTTGGCTGTTTCTATGCTTGACTGTGTTCCATTCTTACGACACCGTTCCTGTAAAATCTTACACGACAGAATTTTGTTGATTATTCCGTTCATACCGAGTGTCTCCAGTGATTTCCATTTTTTTATTCCGTTTCCGTCCGTCCCCAGGGCACTAGGTGAGATGTGGTTGGCTATTGCGGCTTAAGCACGACTGGCAAACCTCCTAAACTGGTGCAAGGGTGTGACCCGACCTGTTGAAATTTTTCATTTACTTTTGTTTATTTTTTTTATTCCGTTCCCGTTCGTCCCAGGGCACTAGGTGAGGTGTGGTTGGCTATTGCGGCTAAAGCAAGACATGAAACCCTCCTTCAGGGTGTGACCCGACTTTGTGTGGTTTTTTTTGTATTTTGAAATACTTATTTATTTGTTTTTATTGTGAATATATACTGTAAATATTATAAATAAGTTGTACATATTTTCTGTGTTTTTCTTTACCCTGAAGGTGAGCCAACTTGATACTTGTTAATTATTTGATAGACCATACTCAATCGCGAAGAATCTAGATTGAACAGAGCCCTTCTCCAACTGTCTAAAGGCTACCTATGTAGGTTTAGATTAGTGAACGACATCATCAAGGAGTTGTGACTTTGGGAAAACTTCTCACAACTGGCGCCCGAGCGAAAGGAAACCGAAACCGAATCACGCCAGCAGCGAAAAAAGGTCTTCAAAAGGGTTAAAAACCTGTAATTCAGGGATCTCCAATTCTGGTAACCCTGTACTTGCATCAAATCTAGCGGTGGTCCATAAATCTGCCATCTGGCGTCGTAGTTGTTTGGAAATTCACTGATATTCATTAATCCCTGTGCGAATAACATAGTAATTTATGCAATACAGATAAGATAAAGTGAGATGCAAAATTAACTTATCATATAGATTTACTACCCAAAATATCGTCCTTATGTTTAACAAATTTTAAATTTGTGATACATGCCATCTAATAATTGTCAAGAAAACTTCCCGTATTATCTGCTATACAAAAATCGATTCGTGATAAATTAAAAATGAATAATTGTTATTGAAATATATCTTGCATGAACTGGTATCATCACTGATAACATTAATTGATCCATCGAATGAAAGAATTGATATGAAAACATCAACAAGTCACTTCGGTTGTCCGAAGCTGTGTACTGTGATTCGAAATGGCGCCGAAAATTGATTCTTTATATTACGCGAAAAAGGGTAAACAATTGGTTTCAACAGTGGGCTTAAATTATTTCGCAAATAGAGAAAAATTGTCTATTTCTGGAAATGCCTGGCTCGAGGGAAAAGGATTGATGATGACCTTCAAGGTCTCTGGAGAATTCATGACAAGATGTATGATCTGGAAAGTTTCATAAGAAATCACCCTGGAGGACCAGAATGGCTCCAAATGACCAAGGTAGGCGTTTGTTAATTATTTTATAATTCAATATTAAAACTTATCAGGAATTTGGACAGTGTATTTTTTTATTATCTCAAGTGTTCAATTTGCCAACGTTTCGGAGGCGAATTCCTCCTTCTTCAGGGCTAAAAAACAAAGAACATTCAACAAAACAATCACAAAGACAAAGTTTCCAATATTACCTCAAGAATACTAAGTTGTTCGAGAAAATATTATATAGTCACAAAGTTTCATGAATTGACCAATTTTTAAAAATCTTTTTTATAATCTCCCTAGCATCGTCAGAAAATAAATCAGAACATAGATGTAAAGTTGGAAACTTCAAATGTCAAAAACCACAATCAACAAAACCACACAAACTGTCAGATCTTTTTCTTTTTCTTCTCCTTCTCAAACAAGTTTTTTTCAACGTCACCTCCTCTTTCCCTATTATATTTGTCACGTTATGTCCAATAATATATCATAAAAATAGCTTAGGTTATTGACATCTTCCCTAAACTTTACGGTGTTATTACTCCTGATGGAAACCATCTCACTGATATTCCTCTTATAACCATTTCTCTCCACATCCAGTATCTCTACATCCCCGAAGCCGAAATTGTGACCTTCACCGAACACATGATAGGTTAGGGCAGTCTTTTCCTTGTCGTTTATGTTCTTTGTATCATATTTGTGTTGTTTTATTCTATCTTTTCAATATTGTCGAGTCTGTCTGGTTAATTATTTTTTCAATAATATTTTTCTTTGTTACCTGAAAAGCAGTATTTTGACATATTTTATTTATAGTCAAATATTATTCACAAAAACATTACTGTTTTAACATTATCTAAATGGCTTTTTATCTTCTGCATTCCTTATAACTGATAACGAAAATTGACATTTTGTTTTTCAGTTGATGAAAATCAATTTAAATTGCAGAGCTAAACAACTATTTTTTTAAATATACCCAAAACATGCATGTCGCCTACATTAAAGTTTGACATCTGAAATATAACGTTCTATTTCAGTAGTACCTAGTATTAGAATTCTTGAAAGATTTAGTAAAGTGTTATTATTGAGTATGTTTATTTGAATTCAGTGATGTTACTTATGTTTTGTAGCTATAGTTAACATTTGTTTGTAACCAAAACAAAAATATTTTTCACAGTAAGAACACCGGAGTTTCATGATAGAGTACCTTTAGACAAAAAAGTTGGTTAGATATCGATTGAAATATAATCTGGGAGGATTCTGCATATCTGAAAAACTTTTTAGGTTTTGACTCCCGGTCCCTGAAACAGATATAATTAAAAAAAAAATTAATCAAATGGAATGCTTCTGCGAAAATTACTGCACTAATTTATCAGGAGCAAATTGGTATTGGAAAAAATTGTTGCCTAACAGTAAAACTAAAAAAAAGTTGATCGTTTCTATTTTCTGAAAATAGCCACAAAAGTGGGCAAAAATGGAAAATTCGATTATATGGAAACTGACAGAAAAAGAACAACGCGCGTAAGAAAATCTAAGTACTATCATTGAGTTTAAAAATATTTATATTTTTAAACTCAATGGTACTATCACAGATGGGACACTCGGGCAACTCATGATTGAAGTGCAACGGAATTCTACAGCTGAGTTTGGTAGCAAGATTACTTGGGGGTGCTTCGAAGTCTATAAAACAGAATACACTATTCGTCCATCAAATCATCGTTTGAAGCTGCAAGAGAAAAACGGGAATGATTATGTTGATAAGTTTTATTTCGTTTAATTTCGTGTAGAGGAATTATCGAAGACCCCGAGTGTTGAGTCTTCTCGTCTTTGGTACAATACCAACACTACTATCTAAGGCATTATAGGAGTGTCTTGCGTCCACTACATCAATTCGTACCAATGTCCTGGTGATCAAGGAAGTTTAAAATGTAATTCGTCAACTGGCTTATCCATATTGAGGGACTCGATGTATTCTACAAGATACCCTAATATATACTCACTTCTAAGCTCTGAATGCATTGGTTTGAAAAACCCTGCTCTTCTCCAAATATCAAAATAGAGCTTAAAAAAATTGAACCGGAATAACTATACAGGGTGTCCCGTAATTAGACCCACAAACTTCTAGTGGACATTATAGATCATATTCTAGACAGATTCGACCCAAATCATATAATGCAAAATTGCTTCGTTAAGGAGCTATAGTGCCCTTTGAAGATGACGTCCTGTCCACACTTTTTGCCACATATTCGCAAAACATGAATGCAAATGATTGATATCGAAATTTTTGGCGACAGAAGATGATCTTAGTTAAAATAGTTTCAACTAAAAATACCCTTCGCCCCCCCCCAAATGATACGATTGTGCTTGGCAAAGAAATGCACTCAATCTAATCGATGCGTATTTTTCATATTAGCCAATGTGTAAACTTTCAGCAATTATGTGACTCCGTTTTGCGAATATGTGGCAAAAAGTGTTGGCAGGACGTCATCTTCAAAGGGCACTAGCTCTTTAACGAAGCAATTTTGCATTATATGATTTGGGTTGAATTTGTCTAAAATACGATCTATAATATTCACTAGAAGTTTGTCGGTCTAATTACGGGACACCCTGTATACAGAGTGCTCTGAGTTGTCTTTTTGAACGCTCGCCCGTTTTATTGAAACGAGTGCTATATCGTTTTGCCTAAATGTCTGTATTTTTTTCGACAGGCTATAGAACTCGTCAAGAGGAACCTGATGAAAAATTCAATACAAAGATGTTGAAACAAACGATTAGTGTATCGATACTTGTTGATATGCAGCATTTTCAATTGATATGAACTGGCAGTAACAAATGGAGTAGTTCTTCTGTTATAATGAATCATATTTTCAATTTCTGACAGAGATCACGCTCTTTCATTCTTTCAATTAAGGTTGAAGTCACCGATGGAAGTGAACCCAGCTCTTTACAGAAATTTTTCGACATTACCTATAACTACATATTTGTACGCACACAAAGTATTTTTCGGGATAATAATGAATGATTGCATTATTCATTATTTCTGTTTTCACACGAACAGTTTTTTTCTAACTCATCATTCACTATACACCTAACTTTTTACCTAAATGTTAATAAATGTGCGGTATAATTTCGTGTAATTATTACGACCTTCATGATGCCACTATCCGGCATTATAAAACTTATTCGCTTCATTAGTGGAACGCTAGAAAAAGCAACTAACTTCAATTGACCGGACTATCAACATAATATGTTGATAGTTGGTTTATTCATCTAAAACGAAAGAACATTTTTCCAATATTCTTTTTCGTCAGTTTAAATCGGAATGAATATGAAATCATTCATTATTATAAACAAGGTGTCTGTAAACAAATGCGAGGGACTTCGGGAGTTCATATAAACTTTTTTCGAAATCGACCCCTCATTCCAAGATAAGCCTTTGAAAGGCAACGACGAGTTGACAGTTTTTAATTTTCTTTACGGCTTCTTAAAAACACTGAGTCATAAAACTATACATAATGAGGAGCACTAAATAGATGTTACTTGCACAAAGATCTCATAACTTTATTATTAGGGGTTGAAAATAACAACCCCTTATAATTTTCCTTCTAGTATTGTTGATATTCGAAAAATAAAATTATCCTAAGGGTCCTATTCAATTCTGGAGGAAGAATGTCTCCTGCAAAATTTCGATATAGTGGATACTTTTCTCAGAAAAAATAAAAACTTACAAGCAGTTATGATCACTGTTCATTCCATTCCATTGTATAAGTATTCTATAGAATGATTATTCTAAGATATTGTATGTCTATGACAGGAGATATAGATATTCTAAAATATTTCTGGAGATTTAATTACTAATTTCCGGAAGAAAATTATATCCCTAATATTTTAATTTCACAAATAGAACATCCTTTCTATTGATACTTATAATTAACAAAACCAATTTTGAGCATAAACAATATCAAAATTCATTATGTGGAACATACGATGAAATGATATGAACAGTGATCATAACTGCTTGTAAGATTTTATTTTTTGCGAGAAAAGTATCAACTGTATGGAAATCTTGCTAGAGACTTTTTTCTCGAGAATTGAAGGGAAAACCATAAGAGATTTTATTTTTCGAAAATCTATTTCACGAAAACAATTTAGAAGGAAATTCATAAGGGGTTGTTATTTTCAACCTTTAATAATACAGTTATGGAATAAAAAAATATTGTGTGAATAAAATCTCCTTACTGAATCATATGATGTATAGTTTTATGACTCAGTGTTTGTAGGACTCCAAAAAAATCAAAAACTTCCCAAGACTATCTTGGAAGGAAAGTCGATTTCGAAAAAAAATATATGAACTACCCCTGCTTATTTTCATCGAGGAATCATCTCCCTAAGTCCGTCACATTTGTTTACAGACACCCTGTATATTATTTCTGATGATTCAACTTTCAATTGATCTGCTCGGATTTTGGGACTCACTTCCTCACTCTGATAATTATTTATATCGACAATAATCATATAATTGCTCATCGAAACACATGTTTTTCAGGGAACCGATATAACTGAAGCATTTGAAGCCCATCACATCAAAGGAGTGGCAGAACAACTGCTATCAAGATATTACAAAAAAGATGCAACCACCCCTAGGATAAGCCCCTTCAGATTCGACGATAACGGTTTCTATAGAACTCTAAAGCGAAGAATTACTACCGAGCTACCGTATGTTCCAAAATATGTAACCCAGCAATCAAAAATATTGGCTGACCTAATTATGTCCACGTATATCATCCTATTTATAATATCCGCAAGTTACGGAAACTATTATTTAGGATTTCTTGCAGCTTATTTTCTCACGATAACGGTTAATATAAGCCATAATTTCATTCATCAAAGAGATAACATGAGAATGTACTACTTGGATCTGTCCATGATGTCATCCAGGTAAGTGCTTTTTGGTTTACTCTGGGTGGAATCAATAGATGATCTCCTTTGAAGGGCTAGTGATGCTTATTAGGCGTTTTCGGAAACTTACTCAGAGTTACTAACTCGATCCATTGGGTCTCGTGACGGATCTACTCGGATCACGGACCCGAGTTCTAAGTTTACGAACACGTCAGGTTCAGGATTTGAAGTGACAGTCGTATCAATAACATGTACCTATGTTAAAGAAGTAGAGAATTCATTTCTTCAGTTCCAGTTTATTAACTGATTGTCTCTAGCTTTGCTTAGATTTATTGGCTTCTGTAAAATCTTTCTTATAATTTCTCGTGTGCCCTCGCATGTTATCTTTAAGTACCTATATTAAAGAAGGCTCTAGCTTTAACGCAGAAAGATCTGCATACAAAGTTATGAAGAAGTTGTTTCCCATGGACTCATGGAACCACACACTTTACACTGAGCCAAATTCTCTTCTCTTTCCATAACTTTTAGGGAATAAATATATTACATTACTAAGAAGAGAGTAGAAGACTTATTCCCGTCTTTTTCAAATACAAATTTGAACAGCAGTGCGCGTGCGGTGACTCAACGACCCTGCTCTTATGTAGGATTCCGATACATCAACTTGGGTAAGTGATCGAGTTAATGGCACCTTACTTTCCGAACTCAGGTTGGATGTTCGGGTTAGATAAACGAACGCGAATGTTAGGGATCGAGTTAACCCGAGTAAGTACCCGAAAAGGCTTATTGAATGGTTCATTGATCTGTCCGTTCTATATAACCTTTCTTGAGTAAGGAAGATCTGAAGTTATCAATATCGTTTTTATTTATTAATACTATGTCACATAAGTAATTATCATAGAGTTTTTACCTGAGTACATAATTAAACAATATTTTTACCACTTCAAATGATGATATAGGTAGGATATGAATTTTGCCATTCTGATATTCCTAAATACCAGTTGAACATCCAACTTGAAAACTGTCTTGTTTGCACTTGTCTTGTTAGGCATTTAGACTACAGGGTGTAACTAAATAAGTGTAAATTATTTGAGGGGGTGATTCCTCATCGAAAAAAAGATAGGATCTTTCATATAAAGAAACTTCGTTGGAGCATCCCTTGTTAAGATACAGCCCCTCCAAGGGAGTACCTACATAAAATTTGTAAAACAATTTTTTTCAAAAGCACCTAAAAAGTTACAATATTGAAATTGAACTGACGTTTCCTACAAGCAAAAAGACACTTAGGTATCCAGTTATTTATTTGGTTTACCGCATGGTTGTAAGGGTGGGAAACGCAACCCCTAAAGTTTATTTCCAATGTACCTTTTTGTCTTATTATTTGTTTACCATTTAAAAAATTATTTCCGATAGCCTGTTTCATTCTGAACAAAAAATGTCTCTTGAGTTTTTTGCCCAAAATAAACCAGTTCGCAGTAAAAAAATATTTTACGAACAACTACAGAGATAGACCGTCATAAATGCGGAACTAATCTATCTAGTAGGACACTTTTAGCGATAGTGACAATTTTTTTTGCTAGTAGGAAACGTTAGGTTAATTTCAATATTGTAACTTTTTTGGTGCTTGTGAAAAAAATTGTTATACAAATTTTATGTACTCCCTTTGAGGGGCTGTATCTTAAAAAGGGATGCTCAATGAAATTTCTTTATATGAAAGATTCTATCTTTTTTCGATGAGGAATCACCTCCTTAAAAATTTTACACTTATTTAGTTTCACCTTGTATATCCCGATTCCCGATATACTGAGTCTAAATTTAGACAGTAGGGAAAAGTGGGGGAATCGCTGAAGCATAATAAAATCAAGTGTTTTAAGGGACCAAATAGGAAAAAAAATTCAAAAGAAAATAAGCTTGACTCACTTAAGTTGTGAAACACTTCAGAAGGCAAGCCTTCAACTAAAAAAATCACAAATAAAACGCTGCGATAGCTGGGATTTCCCGCACATATGGGGTAATACCGCGGCCATCATTTACTAATAAAAATCGCATATAAATTTCTTTTCCTTCGTTGTAATGGAGCAGGCTTTGAGTATCCATTGGCCATAAATAACACACCAAACTTCTCAATTCTTTCCAAATTTTCCGCATACAACACAAATATCTTCATTGACGTCCTTGTCGAAATCATCTTTTTCCTACTCTATTTCTTAATTTTTGCTAACTTCTTCATAATTATTCGTGTGCTGATTTGCAATGTTTTCATAAAAAAAATTTTTTCTCGTTTTTAGTATTTTGTATTATTAGTATTTCTTATTCGATTCTTTTAATGGCATGGAACTTATAGAATGTTATTTACAATACTTTCTTTTAGGTTTTGTCGTATTATTATTGGAACATGATGGAACAGAAATTATTTTCGTGAAAAAAAATGTAAATTTTTGCGTAGTTTCTGTAGAAAACAAAAATAACCCCATTCATTTTATTTTAATGCTCTATTTTATTCAGTTTTTCGAAACTAGGGTATTACCATCCGGCCGGAATTCCCCTATTTAGGCTGGCTGGTATTACCCCATATGTAAGCCATTTTTGTTTCGATTGTCTATATTTTATAAAAAATACAGATAAAAATAAATGGAATAGAATTAACAAAAAACGCGCTGCAGGTCGCTGACATTAAAAAAAAAGAAAAAAATGGTATTGGGAAGAAACATTCAGAATCCTGGCGTCCTAATTCTTTTCTCCGACTTTTATGCACATCTCAATTCAACATTGACTTATACCAAATACCTTCAACAGAATAAAAAAATATTCATCCCTTTTCGAGACAAATCAGGTTACCAAGATTAGTGAATCACCCAGTACAATCTGTTTACATTATGCTAGTAGGGGAATAGCAAGCACTCTACCACCTAACTACCATTTACTCTACCAATGTTAATCGGACTTAAAACAGAAATCACGATTAGTGAATTCTCAAGATAGTAGGGTGTTCAAGAAAGATCTATAACTGCTACCCTGAGAGTAATTGCTTCTTGCTTCAAAGCTAACTTTTGTTTTCAGAGAATTCAGAATAAGCCATGTCTTAAGCCACCACTTATTTCCAAATACAATCCACGATCTGGAAATTAGCATGTATGAACCAGTTTTTTATATTCTGCCACAAAACAGATCAATTGTTGAAAAAACCATCTCATGGATATATGCCTTATTACTTTTCCCAACACTTTCTTTGAAAGGATATGTGCTCACGTAAGTCATTTTTGAATAACTAATTACAAATTTTTGAGTATCATCAACTCTGCAGAATAATACAAGACAGAAGATTTGATATTCGAACTTTAATACCTTGGATTCCTGTTCTCTTCACTTTGCTATTGAGCCGTCAAGAACCTATGATTGTTCTTAAAATGTTCTTTTGGGTAATTACGTGGGGAAGTTTCATGTTCCATATGATTGGAAAAACCGCTGCACATCATCATCCAGAAATATTTCATGATGGGGATGCTGCAAGGTAAGTATACATTAGGTGAGATTCCTGTAAAGATCCTGTAAAGAAAAAAATCAAGAAAAGCCCTGAGCAGGTGCTTTTCAGCGCTTGTTCATTGGTGGAGCAATATGCTGTTAACTCGAAATTTTGTATAGAACAAGCGATTGCTGAGTATATGAATGCAAAATCTTAGCATGATCAGAATTTATTCTGGAAATTATTCATGAAATTAAATAGGGTGAGAGGGTCAGTTGTTGACACCCTGATGTTGATTGACATTGTGCACATATGCAGGGTACTTGTGACGTAAGGGACAACGTCTAACTGGAGATAGAGAACCTTAAACTGAATGAGAATTGTGGGTTTGAATGTCCCATAAGGCTATTAGTTTCAGAGATAGAGGGTGTTTTTTGCAAAAGTGCTAAAACTGTTCACTCCCATATCTTCGTCAATATGGCAAATTTTTCGCTGATATTTAGCAAGCTTGTTACTATACATATTCTCCATCAGATGGAGAAGAAAAAATCTTCAAATATTGCAGGTCCGTATTCAAAAATTTCAATTTCCGTGTCAGGTGAGAAATATCACTCGGTATATGAGATAAAAAAAATTTAAATGAAAAATTGGAATCTGCAAAAAAGACTGAGTAAAAATCTGTTTTTAGTTTGAATGGCACAATTTTTATAGTTTTTATGATCTGTTGAAAGTAGAATATTACAATTTAATCATTTTCACTTGATGAAACCTGATATAAAAGAACACTGTATTCGAGATGCTTAAATAATCCTGATGCAGTTTAAATATTTCTTCATATCATAAAGTCCTTTTCTATTAATTTATCTATCAATATTATAAATAAAACCAAAATAAAATACAAACACAAAAAGAGGAAGAGTAGCACATATGATTCATTAAGAAAATCAAATAAACAAAATGCTTGATATGAGAGCCATTCACCTTACACACTCTTTTGAACAATTGAAGTATTTTTCTTATCCGCAAGATGAAAAATAATTTTTTTGATAGAACAGAAACACTGCATTTCAGCTCGAGAAAAGTTTGACCTAAATTTATCAATCTCAGAACACATGAACAATAAATCCATTTGGTACTTACGTTTTCAACAAAATTTATTCTTCAATGAAGTAATGTAGAAATTTTGAAGAAAATTTTATTCATCTGTCAAATTCGACAGACAACAATGTTCCGACTGATTTTGTTTGATTGTTGCTTCAGCCAATGAGCATACAATTAGCCGATAATTTTGCATTAGTGCAAATTATCGATAATTCGCACTTCTGTAAAATTATCAGGTCCTTTAAAATAAATGCAGACGTAATTATGTTGCTTGCCCAGTCCTTTAGAATGAAGGCAATTTTTTCCACCGAAGGGCCTCGTTCTAATAAGTGATTTCTTTCGCCACAAAACTCTTGAAATTGTCTCCATATTGACGTTTTTGACTTTTTTGTATTCGTTGGCGTAAGATTGTCTATATTCTTATCAATATCTACAGCAGAAGCGTTTCCAAATCGCGACATTGCACTCAGAAAATTTGACAATGTTTTTTTATAATGCGTCGTTTTCTAAAAAATTTTTCATTGTCCTTAGCATAGATTTTTTCCAGCAGCTCCTACGTGCCTGCAATGAGTATAAATTATACAATTATCGTCGCCACTGGTGACGGCAATGTGACAGCAACTTACAGCGACACAATACGATTTGATGGATTCACAAAATTTTCTTATTAAATTTAACTCTTGCAATGAAAATGAATCGATAATTTTTGACAAATCTGCTCTCATGCAAGTTAAACTGTAAAAGGCACTCGAGCGCTCCGCGCACTCGTGCTCTTTTTCAACTTAACTTGCATTCGAGCATATTTCCCAAAAATTTTCGATAATTTTCATTGCACTAGTTAAATTACAACTGATAATTTTTCTCTAATATGTAGGTACTTAGGTGTAGCAAGTTCACCTAGGTTTTTTCATTTATCTCCACATATTTCTGAAAGTCTTATTTCTATTTAGGTCAATTTTAGTTTCCTCATATTATCATTCTGAAAAGACAATCATTAGATAGTCGGTGCGAGATTTTGCAGTGGTGTCAATAAGTGTATATGTTGAAGTTTACTTAGGGATAGGGATTGCACATAATTGCATATGTTTTTCGATTTTGTGCTGTTTCACAGTCGTTAGAAGTATTTCACTGGTTGAAAGGTTCCAAGAAATATTTAATCGATGTAAGTAAAACTTTCAATGATTGATATATGTCAATAACTGTGTCAATATTACATCGAATAGTGATTGACATAGGGCTTAACCTTAATATATAAATTTTTGAAGGGTTTAATTAGGCATATCAATTGAATATTCCTTGGAATATTTCAAACAGTAGAAAATATAATGGTGATATTATTTGTTCAATTGTTTTCTGATTTCCTGACTCTGATACTATTTGTTAGAAAAATTTAATTACTGTTTTTGACAAAACCTGTTTAGAATAGGGATGAGATAGTTATAAATGTGAAATGATAATTGAAGGAAGTAACGACATACATATATTATATTATAACCATATTCAGCAATCATTTGAAATTGAGAATTAATAGTCTCTGTTATTTCCATAAGCTGTTTTTGGATGGAAATATTTATTTTGGATCCTAATATATGTCAAATGAAACTCCCTTTGAGAAAATCTCATAACTTTTATTAATTCAGTTAACTGGGCTACCAATAAGAGACATTAATTCTATATTAAACCAGCTAGAAAGTAGAAACCTGAAGAGGTTGAACAGAAGCTCAACTTTTTCGACTAATCACACCAATTTTTGTAAACTCCTTGTTTGCGTAACTTTTTCCTACCAACCACTCAATGTAATTTCTGTTAAAGACCCTCTGAAGAACTGGATTTCGGAGTTCACCAATTGGATGCAGTCAGTGACAGGCCAAACTTGAGAGGCTCTCTTCTATTGGTTTTGACTAACTTCGGCGATCATGCCCTACATCATCTATTTCCAACGTTGGATCACAGTGTTCTGGATTATTTGTATCCAATATTTCTTGAAACTTGCCTAGATTTTGGGGTAGAATGGCATCTTTTTTCTTCTCTTGATTTGCTGAAGGGGGCTGCTCAACACTTAAGCAGGGAACCAAGAAAGAACCCGCCTCACCCATTGAAGAGGACAACTATGGAATGAGATATTTTGGATTTATTTGAAGAATAGTTGGTTCATAAGAAATATTTTTAACTAGGGTTAGTTGGCCACGTTTTACGAATAAGCTCATGTGAATTTATTATGATGTTGGAGATTTTATAGTATATTATACAACGAGCGTATAATGATAGCTATTATTCAGGTGAAGATAGGACTATGAGCCGTAGGCGAATGGATAAATTACCGAGTGAATAACAGCCATTACACGCGAGTAGCATACTATACCTTATCCACGACTACTGAATATATTTCTTGAAGATGTAAACATTGGGTGACTGTGATAATACCTTTTTATTACAAAAAAAGTCAAGTTGACACAAGAGAAATTGTTGGAGAACTTTTTATTGTATAATTCTAAATTAAAATTGCTTTAATTGATGTAATAAAAGTATATTGAGCCCGCCCTCGATCGACAAGGTATAGATACCCATATTTGTTATTGGAGCACTTTAGAATAATGAAAAAATATTATCAATTTAAAGAATATAATATTAAAGCTGAATCGATGAAGCATCTGACACCAATGAATAATAACTCATTATTCAATAGTGATCAATGGGTATTATTATGTCCGAACAAACAGACGTGTAATGACTGGATGATTCAATAGTCGTGGATAAAATTATTTATTGTCATTGCTGAATTATTAGTTGTAACTGTGGGTGAATAAAACGGAGAGAATAATATTCATTTATTTCGGCAGATGTTATCTTATTAAGCGAGTCAGAAGCGGATATCTAAGATGATTTTTTGAAATGTTTGACTAAAAATTTTGAGATGAAAAGTAAGTAATCAACACTGAACATTCAATGGATATCTACTTTTTCGAAATAAAAAAAAATGGATGAATTAGAAATTTGGGTTTCTTAACCGAAAATCATACAAACTTATAAATGAATATTTCTTAAAACTTTATAGGTTTTCACTCCCAGTCTCTGAAACAGATCGTAAATGAAAAAACACACAATTCTGAAGATTTCACAAGTTTGTCTGAAGAAGGTGTCAAATATAAACACCGAAACGTTACAATATCCTTTTAATTTAATTCTTGTTTCAGTTTTACTGTTAGGCAACAATTTTTTCAAAACCAATTTGCTCCTGACAAATAGGTGCATTGAAAATTTTTCAATTAATTCTGTTTCAGAGACTGGGAGTGAAAACCTATACTTACCTAAAGTTTTTAAGAAATGCAGAATCCTCCCAGAATGAAGTCCAATCGATATCTAATAAATAAATAATCTATATCAGCATCATTTTCAGTTAGAATCTTACATATCCTCAGTCATTCAGCTCAACATTACAATGATTTTGATTAGTAATCGGAAATCTATCGATTGAATTCCGCAGTGTCGGAACTAGGATTCTATAGCGCCTGTGGCAAACTTTCAAAATACGCCCTTGAAGAAATTTATTTTCCAATAAATATATGATTTTTATAATTAATTTTTATTGATTTTAAGGGGTTTTCCAATAAAAAGTGTTATTTTGACATTAAAGGAAAAATGCCATTTTTCAATAAAAATGATCGGTTTTTTATTTCATTATGAATTATGTCATTAATAGTGGAAAATAACATAAAGCAAATGACCGCCACGACCACGCTTACAGGACCATATCCTTTTAATGAAATTTTTCATAACCAAATCGCAAAGTGGCTGCCCTATGTCATCGATAGCCTCACGAATTCCATCTTTGAGGTTTGAATCGACGCTAGGCTATTGGCGTAGACCTTCTCTTTCACGAAATCGCAAGGTGTTAAATCACAAGATCGCGGTGGCCAATTGTAATCACCTCTTCGAGAGATAACACGGATCGGAAACTTTTCCCGTAAGAGACCAATGGTTTCGTTGCTTGTGGGGCACGTAACGCTGTCTTGTTGAATGTAAACGTTGTCCAGATCAGTACTATCCAATTTCGGCCATAAAAAATCATTGATCATATCTCGATAGGGCAATCCATTCACCGTAACTGTTGCTCCACCCTCATTTTCCGAAAAGTAAGGTCCAATGACTCCGCCGGACCATGAACCGCACCAAACAGTCACACGTTGAGGATAGAGAGGCTTTTCAACAATAACTCTTGGGTTTTCCGAGCCCCAGACAATTTTGCTTGTTGACGAAGCCACCGAGGTGGAAATGGGCCTCATCACTCAAGATGATTTTTCGATAGAATTCCGGATCATTTTCATGCATTTCAACGACCCAATCAGCAAAGACACGTCGTTGTTGATGATCGGCCGGCTTGAGTTCTTGTGTTAAACGAACTTTATAAGCCATAAGACCCAAATCTTTATGCAAAATACGGTGTAATAACATTTGTGGAATGGCCAATTCCAAAGAACGACGAGGAATGGACAAATCTGGGTTTTCTTTAACACTTTCGGCGGCAGCAACAATATTTTCGACTGTTCTCGAGCGACGTGCACGGGTTTTATTCTTCACATCACTAACTTGTCCCAAGAACTCGAATTTTTCCACCAATTTCTTCATTGCGGTCCGACAAGGTGCTTCCGACGACCCACATTTTCCACCATTTTTATAGTGAATTTTAATGATTTCAATACGTTCTTGAAGCGTGTATCGTTCCATTTTTTTAAATGACGTAGTTTCTACTTGTCAAATGTCAAAAAATGACAGCTTCAAACGTGATATCTACCTACCGAAATAGCGGGCTATTCGAAATAACACCTCTTTTTGGAAAACCCTTTATTTTGAAGAAACTTTTATTGACATTAATCTCCTATATTTTAAGGTAATGGACAATGCGCCGCGAGTCGTGTTTCTCACCATGTATAATTTTCTAGGATTTTGTTCCGTTTTGGTAGTGTTCGTTAACTACGTGTTTCTCAATTTTGTAAACTGTTAAATTCGCCACTTTGAAATATAGAGCTTGTTGTCAATCTTGATTTAAAATGGAATATATCATCCCTCGCCACGCCCACGGTCCGGCTCTGGAATTCCGATGAACGTGAAAACATCTCGTTGAAATTAATCGATTACTCAGATTACTGTACGATCGAAGGAGAAACACTCTGATTAATCTAAGATCAATCGATTAAATTTTTTGATTACATTCAAATCGTACACTTCTGCACAAAATAAAGACACCTTCTCAAAAACTTGTGTTCCTTCAATTTTGTAAGTCCGTTCCTATTTTCAGAAAGGTAAGCACATTTACGAAGATACGCTTAACAATACCCTTGGTGATCAATGTCCTTCCAACCGTGAAAAATGGGACTGCAAGATTCAAAAGAGGTAATTTTTTTATTGAAGATGTTGACCGATCAGGAAGGCCAGTTTCTGTGTGGGTCCCAGAAAATATCGATGCAGTTCATGACATGATTTTATCAGACCGTCGAATTGGGCTGAAACGGATATTTGACTGAATATTTCATACGAACGCGTTCATTATATGATGAAATGGCGATACTTTGTTTCTCCAAGACCTAAGAAGTTTCGTTTACAAAAATCTGCTGGAAAAGTTCGTGCTTCAGTTGTTTGGGATTTTACGATGAACTAATCACGATTGATTTTTTTAATGAGGGTAGAACAATAACTGAAGATTACTATTGGACATTACTGATCACTCTTCGAGAAAAAATTGAAGAGAATAGCCATTCAATAGTATTGTGTTTCTGCAGGACAACACCTGATCACACAAACCTCATGTTGCCATGCAAAACATTCATGATTTAGGGTTCAAATTACGAGAACATCCCCGTTTTCCACCAGATTTGGCTTAATCCGACTATCGTCTCTTTCCTCAACTGAAAAAAAATTAAAAGGTGGTTCAGTGTTCGAGCCTTCTGTGGAGGGAAACACTATTGAACTTCACGACGCACCTTTGAATATCGGGAATTATCATATCAGCAAAGATAAAATAAGGGACAAAATCATTGCAATGCCAAATTGTGGTGCAGGTCCAGATGAAATCCCATCTGCTTTTTTAAAAAAGTGCTTGGATATTTTGACATTGAAATATTGTTTGGATCCATAGAAGGCTAAGAATTTTTCAATATACCCTCGTAAGTCGCCAAGTGAGCGACCAAGTCTTAAGAGTTGGTCGTCCTAAAAAGAGATGGAGCGATAGCATCGACTTGGGATGAGGTGAATCCTTGATGAAGGAACAGGCTTCGGCTTAGACTTAGATGAAGAAAAAGGAAGATATTGAACTGGATTATTGAAAATGCAGTACTACCAATATAGTTTATATTATTTTACATAAATAATTAACAATTAACATTAAAATAAATACAGAGTGTAAAAGAATGACGACGGAAGGATGACAAAATAACACTCGTAAAATAAATACAGAAACAATATAATCTTTTATTGGTGCCTTAATCCATACAATTCACACATATACAATACATGTTGAATGAACCTACGATTTATCATACGTTCTTTGGTACGCAAAACACGGAGAACGAATAGGGCTTCTATTGGTGGAAATACGTGTCTCATTTACTCCCATTTCCTCCTTGTCAACGTACACATTCGTAACGTCTTCGGAATTTTCCAAAAATAAAGAATAAATAAAAAAAGAATGTAGGTATGATTTAAAGAACTAAAAATTACGCGTAAGATGTTTGGCGAAAAGTCCTTAATAACTTAACACAGTGCCTATATTTAAAAATCTTCATTTGCAAGGTCGAACCTAGGTGGGAAGGTTCCTAAACCATCCATGGCAGGGCGTTGGCGAGGCTGTAAAAAGAAATGAAAATTAGATAATGAATATTGAGGGCAGAGTGTTTCAAGCGAGAATTCAATGATATTCAGTAACAAAGACAGTGGTAAGTATTTTTTTCAATTTTTGAAGAAAAGGGCTCAAAATCAAACTAAAGACTTTCAACAAATATCAGGAAAAAAGAGGTATATATTCATAGCATAACTTCGGAAACAAAGAGGCAATATATGATAAGGAATTCTTATCCAAGCTTCAAATACAATCGTATATTTCATTATACTTTGTACTGCGGACGAGAACATGACATCATAAAAGCAACAATATGAACTAAACAGATATGGATTTGAACAAAGGGAGACGAGGATTGTAAACTTCAAAAATCCTCACTTACTTCGTGAGCCAGTTACTCCAAAGCAATCGGCAAACGTGATTTTTGTTGGGGCTACAAGAAATTAGTACAAATTATGAAGAATAGTAGAAATGGAATGACTTGAGTGTATGTTTGTAGCTGATAGTATGAGTAAGAAGTGGAAGTGTAATTATCTAGACAATAAATAGATCAAAGAGTTCTAAAAAAGAGGTACTTACTGCTGGGCTGGCTCCTCTGGGGGCTGATGGGGCACGTCCCTTCGCCCTGAATTTGGAAATAGCTTGTTCAGCAAGGTCAGCACGTTCTTCAGCTTCTTCCAATTCTTGTTGTGCCTTACGGAATTTAGCCAAGTTAAGGGCGGCGATTTCTTCGGCTTCTTCGATCTGCCTCTTGTAGGTCTTGATCTTCTGTTGGAGTTTGTCTACCAAGTCTTGCATGCGCTCGTGGTTCTTGCGGTCTTCTTCAGCCTGGAAGCTCAATTCCTTGATACGTCTTTCGGATTTCCTGAGGTTCTTCTGGGCATCAGCATGTCTCCTCTGTTCACCGTCCAATTCATTTTCTAATTCCCTAACACGTTGTTCCAATTTCTGGATGGCCTTCTTTCCTCCTTTGAGAGCATTGGCTTCAGCTTCATCAAGACGTACTTGGAGGTCCTTGATTTGTGTTTCGAGAGCCTTACGGAGTTTCTCTTGTGTTTGGGCGTGGTCTTGTTCAGCTCTGAGTTCATCAGCTAAACGGGCAGCATCAACCATGGCCTTCTTTGCTTTTTCTTCGGAATTCTTAGCTTCGTTAAGAAGTTCATCAAGGTCTGAGTGGAGAGTTTGGAGTTCGCTTTCGAGTTTCCTCTTGGCTGCGGACAAGGAGGAGTTTTGTGCAGAAAGGTCGTTAAGTTGTTCATGAGCATCTCCCAATTCTTGTTCAGCTTGACGTCTGGCACGGTCAGCTTGTTCCAGAAGTGTGCGAGATTCTTCAAGTTCGTTCTGGAGAGCATTAGCACGACGTTCAGAAATTCCAAGTTGTTCACGAGCCTCATCACGTGCACGTTGTTCTTCTTCGAGGGCAGCCTGGGTATCCTTGAGTTGTTGTTGGTAGCGTTTGATGGTCTTTTGGGCCTCGGCGTTAGCCTAAATGGAAGAAAAGAGTAAGTAACGTCCATATTGAGATTGTTATGTATTTTTACCTTGTTAGCGTGGTCCAAAGCAATTTCAAGTTCGTTGATGTCGGCTTCCAACTTCTTCTTCATGCGAAGGGCCTCAGCTTTACCCTTGGCTTCAGCCTCGAGAGAAGCTTGCATTGAGTCGAGGGCACGTTGGTGGTTCTTGCGAGTGTTTTCGAATTCCTCTTCTTTTTCTTGGATGCGGCGGTCGATTTCTTGGCGTACTTGGGAAAGTTCCAATTGTGCACGAAGTACTTTGTTTTCTTCTTGTTCCAAAGCAGCTTCAGCTTCCTCAAGGGCGGCTTGTAATTCGTCTTTCTCGGCTTCCAAGCGTTTCCTTGCCTTCTCGATTTCATGAATGTTGCGGCCACCTTCACCGATTTGGTCAAGCAGATCCTTGACTTCATCAGCCAAGTTCTTGTTTTCACGTCTGACAGCTTCCAATTGTTCTTGTCCTTCTTCGTAAGCTCCCTTGAGTCTGAACAATTCAGTGGAGTAGTTTCTGCATTCCTTCTGGCTGGCATCGAGTTCAGCGGCAAGGTCATCAACCTTGAGTTTCCATTCTCCAATGATCTTGTCGAATGCCTTCTGTTTCTTCTCAGCGGCGTTGGCAATAGCATTGGCACGGTCGACTTCAAGTTGAAGGTCTTCAACTTCAGTGGCCAACCTCTGTTTGGTCTTTTCAAGAGCTACAACCTTCTGGTTGAGAGATTCGATGGTTTCTTCAGCTTCAGCCAAACGAGCTTGGAGTTTCCTCTTAGCTTCTTCAAGTTCTTCAGAGCGAGCAATACCTTCAGATTCGTATTTCTGTCTCCACAATTGGGCTTCAGCGTTAGCTTTGCTGAGTTGACGTTGGATGTCAGCCTTAGCTTCAGCTTCTTCCTCAACTTGTTCACGGATGTTGTCCAAGTCGTGTTCAAGATTGCGGAATTTGCCGAGAAGGGTAGCACGTTCTCGTCCTTCTTCATCGGCTAACCTCTTGGTGTCTTCCAATTGTGTTGTGAGGGATACCTTGATCTTGCTGAGTTGAGAAACTTGGGATTCGGCTTCTTCGAGTTGTCTGAGCAAGTCAGAGTTTTCAATGGACAGCTTCTTCTTGGCGGCATCAAAGTCATTGAGAGTGCGGTTGGTTTCGTCAAGTTTACCTTGAACGTCGTTGAGTTGTTGAGTGAGTTGTTTGGATACCTTTTCAACAGCAGCCTAGGGAGAGCAAGAATAAGAGATCAGAAAAAATCTTAGGATAAACTCATAAAAACCAACAACAAATATTAGAAGAATTGAATATTAGAAATCACACAGTTGTAGCATTTAGTCTCCATAGAGCTGAAATAATTATGGGTATCTTTGAAAGCGTAAGCGGCCAGAGCGACTCCCAACAATTCGTGTGTACCTTTTCGTTAGCCAAGTGGTCCACAGATGCACGTAAGTCGTTGAGTTCGCCAAAGTATTGAGCCTTCTCTTTTTCAGCCCTAGGAAATTAAGAAAGAACAAAATAACACATGTACATTAAATAACAAACACAGGGGTGGAATGGTGGGTCGAACGAACAACAAGAAAAGATGAGAACAGTCAAAAGTACCTTATCTCGACCGACTTGTTCAACGGCAGATCTAGTTTGTTGAAGTTCGGTATATATGTTGGCACGATCTCTTTCTGCCCTAAATTACATAAAGTTTGAATTTGAATTTGCATCATAATAGTTTTCGTGTCCAATGTTCAGTGTCTCATCAATATAATAACAAAGTGGTAGTGAAATGATTTCGATATAAAATTGGAATTATGAAATTGAAATTATTTTTTACTTACTTCGCCTTGAGCTTGTTGAGTTGGTCGATTTGTTCACCCATTTCGGAAACAGCATCGTTGTGTTTCTTGCGAAGGTTGGCAAGAGTGCTTTCGTGTTGGATGTTGGATTCTTCGAGATCTCTACGGAGCTTGGCGAGTTCGGCTTCACGTTTCTTGTTGAGTTCGATTTGGGCAGAAGTGGCACCACCAGCTTCTTCCAAACGCTCACCAAGTTCTTCCAACTCCCTGGCCAAGTCAGCGCGTTGTTTCTCAGCCTTAGCACGAGCTTGACGCTCAGCCTCGACTTCTTCTTCCAATTCTTCGATGCGGGATTGGAGTTCCTTGATCTGTTTCTGGAGTTTTCCAACAACAGATTGTTCGTCTTCCAATTTGGCAGTGAGGGAAGAGATTTCCTTATCTTTACGTTGGATGGTTTGTTCCAATTCTTTCTTGTTACGTTCCAAGTCAGCTACAGCTTCTTGGGTGAGTTTCAAGTCACCTTCAACCTTCCTCTTGGATTTCTCAACATCACCACGGAGTTTCTTCTCCCTTTCGAGAGAGTCTTCAAGCTCATCTAAGGTTTGTTCCAACTTGGCTTTAACCTTGTTGAGGTGGTTGACTTTGTCTTCAGCGGCTTGAAGCTCCTCAGAAATCTTTTGGTTATTTTCACCAGAAAGTTTCTTTTCTTTGTTCAACTTGTTGATAAGTTCGTCTTGGTGAGCGATCTCATCATTCAAGTTTCTGATTTGGTGTTCTTTAGTGGCTTTGTCTTGTTCAGCCTTCTGGAGGTTGAGTTCCAAGTCTTCGATGTCCTTCTTGTAACCACCGATTTCTTGTTCCAACTTCTTTTTCTGTTGGTTCAGCTGATTGCGGGCATCTTCTTCTTGGCTCAAACGGTCTTGAGTTTCCTGAAGTAAACGATTCCAGAAATTAGATCTATATTCAAGTTGAAACGAAACAGTAAAAGTAAACTAAAGCCAACTTCAATTTTCTCGAAAAAATCTAACCTATTTCGCTTCTGTATATTAACAAGTCCTTGCAGCCGATTTAGCTTCAGATAAACATCATTAAAGAACACCTTGTTTTGGCGTATCGCCAGTTCTATCTACCTATGCAGATACACGTTTGTGAAAGTAAATTTTTTAGTTAGATAGATTTTAGATGTACTTATTTTTAGATTATCAAATTAAGATGAAATCACTTGAACCGTCGTGACTAGCGTTACTCGATATTTCAAACCATGCATCCTTATTGATCCAACCCGAATAGAAACAAACAAAGAATGTACTTCATATATACATTAAAGTTTATAAATAGCTCTCAATAGGATCATTGAATCCGTCGTGATAATTTTAATGCATAAATTTGATTTTCATCGATAAGTTCATGAAATATATATTGTTGACACAATGAAAATCGGCGTGAAATTCCATTTTGTTCGATAAACAATCAGAAGCTTATATACGAGTACGTACAAAATAAACTGTAAATATTCGCTGTAATAACTTCCTGGATAAATTCTTGGAATATGGATATTTTGGGATATTTCCTACGAATCTAGAGTTATAGATAATATTCAGAATTTGTGAATACTGAATCTTACTAGCTGATCATACGTCGAATGAAACGATGGAATTCATTGAGTTATTGAATATTTATGACATTTTAGATATTAGTGGAGATCTAAGTTCGGTAATTCGAAGATTATTGAAAAGTATTCTCCTGAAGATCCAATATTTGAATATCTCTAGTTTGTTTGATAAAATGTGAAATGATACAGAAATTGATTTGGTTCGATAGTAAAATATTTACATAATTTAGAAATGAAGAAAAAAAAGGTGATTCCAACTAGTGAAATTACTGATGCAGGTCACACATCTGAAGCATTAAAAATGATAAAACTTACGGAAAGTTGGGCTTCCAAGTCGTTCTTCTGGGCTTGCAATTTGTTGGCCCTTTCTTGGGTTTCAGACAAAGATCCTTTCTCTCCTTCCAAATTGGACAAGAGCTCGGTCTTCTCAGCCAAAAGTTTGGCATAAAGACCCTCGAGTTCCTTCTTGGCTTTGGATTCGCGTTCGAGGGCTTCTTCGGCCTTCTTTGCCTTCTCTTCGAGTTTCTGCAATAATTCGTTTCCGTCAGTTAACTTGCTTTGAATATCGTTCATTGTTTTTTCGTTTTCGGTTTCAGGTGTGGTAGTCATCGTGAGTTATCAAGTCAATTTCGTATCGTTAAATCGAAAAAGTGTTGGTAATCGCGTAAGAACTAAGAAGTTCCGAAGTGCCCGCTTCGATACAAGACCAAGTCGCAACTGGTATCTCATCAACATGGCCCCCTCTTCCAAGATTGTGGATACCTATAAATTAATTTGCGTAGGCTTGGAAACCCGATTTGATGAAAGATTATAGAAGTATGTGATACTTCATAAACTAATGATGGGTGTGGGAAGGGGTGGATATATTTAGATACCCAATGTAGGACATTGCTCAGGTGAGTTTTTATTTTTGGCTTTTAACACGATTTATAAAGCCGAAACATCGATTTCGTACTATTTGGGCGTGTCCAACGGATTTATTTATGACATATGATGATTGGTAAATAGTACAACTTGAGCATTTCTTTTTTAGATTCATATCGCATGTCGACACAAAACACATACAAGACTTTGAAAATGCAAATTCGATAACTTCAATATTGATGAAGACGTAGATTAATTACTGGAAGCTAAACTAAGAATTCATAAGATTGATTGAAATAGCTAGGTATTTATAAAATTATACCTTTCCCAGAAATAGAAACGAATTGATGATGATTAACAACTTCAGTGGGTGGGACCAGGTGAATCATAAGCATTCACATTTTTCAGGATTTTATTTTGGGAAGTCATATGGATAAAATTTCAGAACCCTCTTATGGTTTGACTCATTTGGTAGACGTGTAACTGATTGGTCATTGCAGTTAGAATTGAATCACCATAAAAATTTCGGATTCATTGCTGCAATTTATGATGGAGAATAATTTATTTCAGATGTTAAAATAATTATATCATGTACATGAGCTGAAAATTGTTTGAAATTTATTTTTCATCAGCTAAGGTATCAACAAAACTGAGGTTATACAAGAAGATATCTTGAAATTGAACTGTTGATACTCGAAAATGTTTTATGAAGATAAAATAAATCGAATATGTTGAACTTGAAAAATTTCAAATACCAGGAGGAATATCTCAAACGTTCATCAGAAGAATCAGTTGTTATGTTACTCTGACTAGAAAAAAGTGTTACCCCAATATCGAAAATGCCTAAGGGAATTACATCCTTACAGCGAATATGTAATCCACTCACCCTGATTCGAAATAGGAAAACACTTTGCTTCCATGCTGAAGTTGAAAAAAATCATGAAAGTATTTGAAAGGAATACAGATTAATTCTTGATTGCAAAAGGAGAACGATGTTGAATGAAAAGAGTTTCCGAATTTTGTTATACCTATAGAAATTATTTTACTCCTTTGGAATTCGATGGGCTATAGCCAAGGAGGTATTCTAGCAAAGTGTCGCACAGTTATCTGTTGTATCTTGAGGTATAATTTGAAGAGGTACGATGTAAGTCCCAGGAAGTTTAGTAAAATCATAAATAATGAATTATTTCAGTTACTACACTGAAATCCAAGAAGCCAAAAAAAGTTCTTACTATATTGAAGTTCGGAAATGGAATAACTTCAAGTAACTAATGAAAACAGAAGAATTTTTGAGATACCCCATACTAAGGGATGGAGGAACATATTATTGAATGGTCTATCACTCAGATACATTTATGGTGGTGGAACTTGACTGATCCCATCTACTTTTGAAAGTAAGGCCTCCTTGAAGATACCAAAACTAACGAAGTTGAATGAAGTAAGTACCTTAAGAAAAATGTTATCGGGTAAAGTTGGCAAGAGGTCATTGGTTCTCCAAGCGACCAGTGGTCAAGTATGTTTTCAGAAGTAAGATCTCCCAAACAAAATTTAAGAAAACTTCTGAGATATCCCATACTAATGAATGGGGAAACATATTTGACTGGTCCAACATTCAGACACATAATAGATGGGGAACTTATATCATCTAGCGTTGGAAGTAACTCCTTCTTGGACTGGGGAGATTCTGAACTAATAATTGAAGGGACCAGAAATAATCAGAAAGTTGAATGAGATACCAAAAAAATATTATCCAGTTGAAATCTGGATACGCAAGAGGTCGTTGGTTGTCCCAGTGAACAATGGTCAAGTTTTCAGGAGCGAGATCTCCCAAAGAAAATCTCGAAGAATTTGTCGTTTTGTAGTTTCGTTTCAGTCCATGTCTAAATCAATTGAATTCATTTACCGCAATCTCATCCTCGATACGGGTGACGTTGAGGAGAGGTCTGACCTTCTGCCAGAGTTTGTACCATGGCCATGTGCGCAACTTGAGGTATTTGCGCAAGTTTCTCTGGCAAACTTGGAGAGCCAAACGTTGCTCTTGTAGTTTCTTGAATTCCTTTCTGGACAAGTAACCACGAGCCCAAGATTGCATCCAGGTGACGATCTTGCCAAGACGTTCGTCACGAAGTTCTTCCATCTGACCCAAGACACCAGCACGGAAGAATACCTAGGATTTTTATTATCAGTTAGTGGTACATCCCAGTAACGGGCCAGATACACCATGTTGAAAATTTTGAAAAATATATTATGATTCAAGCATATTTACTACTTCCAACATGATATTTCTATGGTAAAGCTCAGATGCAACATTCACAAAGCGGCTGTAATTTTTTAGAAAAGAAACAAATCCATTCATTTAAATAAAGCTATCGTAATTAAAGTAGATGAAATTAATAGCTACGGATTTAATACGATTGCTACTGCCATGCATAAATTTGTTTCTGAATGAATTTCTTTTTTCTATAGAAGCATATGCTGAAATACGAGCAAGTTTGGTAGAAATACCTTCGTCTTGCCAAGACGAAACTGTTCCTTTTCGAGGTTGATAGCTTCCAAAATTATTGCTGTAGCTTTTTCAGCCGATATTCCATCTTTAATAGCACTTGCTGCCAGAATTTTGTATCTGTTTCGAGCAAGTCGTGAAGCAAAACATGAAAAACACAAAGTGATGAAACATTACACAATACAAAAACAAAGTATAGGTGGAAAACACAGAAGGTGAAGAGTAATAGTGATAATTATAGTACATAAATCTCCTTCGTCAGTCTCTAGGACGAGGTATTGGTAAAAACAAAATCACAAATTGTTTAAGGACATGCCTTGGTGTGACCTAGACGGTAGTTTTCAGGATCAAGACCGGTGTTGTCCAAAATGTGTCCAGCACACTTCTTTGGATCGGGTTCCTTTGTTACAGCAGCTGGGTTCAAGATTTTATAACTACAGGTAAAACAGGTAACAAATATTAACCAGGAATCTTCTACTATGAAAACTGGGTGAAAATAAGGGTGAGTTATATTGGTATGTCATAATGTTGTGTGGTATACACAAAGTGTTAAGTTTGGAACAAGAGTATACAAAATACTATTCTACAATCCAATCCGGAGGGTGACAAAGATCCACAAGGACGCTAGATGCTACAAATAAACAGGTGAATTTAACATATGAACATTTTTGGACATTTATACAGGGGTGTAACCCTTGCCTTAGTGTGTCCAATTCTGTAACTGTCTGGATCAAGACCGACTTCTTCTAAACATTTTCTTGCAGCTTCTTTGGGATCCTTTTCCTTAGCCATAGTAGCAGGAGCTAATATCATGTAGCTGTATACAAATAAAAGCACTTATCTTATTTGGGTGTACTTTTCCGTACAAAAGATGAATAATGAGTTTTCTAGCTGAGGAGTCTTTTTTTGTCCAAGTCGAGAAAAAATTTAATAAAAATTGTCATACTGAGATTCAAAAAGGTTTTGAGTTCAAATCGTTTTATGACGAGATAAAGACTTCGTGTGGATCAATGATTAAGTTGATTGATTGAATTCTGTGAATGATTCCTAATGCTTACCGAAGTTTGAAGTCAGGGTAGACCATCCTGTTGGGGAAACCTTTCCTACAGATACGGATACCTTCAAGTACACCGTTACATGTCAGTTGGTGCATAACCAAGTGAGAATCAATAACTCCTGGCTGTTTCATTTCGTTGGGGATGATACAACGTACGAAGTGAGGTTGAGTTGATCTCAAGGTGGTCATCAAGTTGTTCAATTGTTCCTATGATGAGATGAATAGATAAATTTTGATGTATCATAATTATGAGTATGTATTTTTTCATATATTTCTGTCACAAAGAACCGAGAATCATTGAATAAGACCGGCCATACAAGTTGTTGAGTTGTTTTTTTCGGTGAATTGTAGAAGCAAAAATACTCAAAATTTGAGTAAAGTTTTCATTCAGGAACCTTTCTCACAGAGCGTAATCATGTATCATAAATATATGGAATGAAGAATTCGCTCGGAATTTGTAATAAAATTGCTGCAGAGAGGAAGAAACAATTGATGCTTAATATTGAATGGATATATTGTATGTTTCAATACTGCAAATATTTAGAGATATGTAAGTTTTTTGGGAACAAACCAGGATGAATTTTGGACATCGATTGAGCAGTAGTATGAGCATCATGAAAAGTATGTCCAAAACGACAAGAAAATGTTTACTGAAGTAAAAAACTCCAGGAAGAGTCTATTTTTGAAAAATTCATATCCTCACTTGGAAAGATATGTTCTATTAGAAAATATCTGATGAAAGCTGAATGATCTATCGGATAATTTGTTGGTGTAGTGTATTCAACTGAAAATTTGATTCTGATTCTGGGTTCTTCTGGACATGATAATATATCATTATATCATTAATACAGTACACAGAATTATAAAAAATGATTAACATAAAAATAGCAAACTTAATTTCACAATAAGTTTGTACAAATGAGCATATTCACGAATACCAATTGATTTCTCATGATTTGCAAAAAAACTAAAAGAACATCCTCACATAAAATGGCTTTCAATATTATTGACTTCTAGGGAGCTACTTTCAAGGAATTGGTAGATTTTTAAAATGAATAACATGAGAAATCAACCATTCTATGCTGTTAAACAAAAATTAATTATTAAAAGCAAATCAAAGCAAAACCAGTCAGGTGAGGTTAAGAAGCATTTTGCTTGGCTTAGTTGTGGTAGCTCCAAGCAAATTAAACTACTTATACCAGTATTTGGTAGTTAATTGATGATGGTTTAAGGGATCACTGTCATCTCACAGTGATGTGAAAAAAATCCAGAACACCAATGTGAAGAATTCTGTTCGTTTAGAAATGGTGAAGGATCTCTACGGTACAGTAAAGATTATCAGTGAAAAAGTGAAAGGGTGAAAATCATGGTTCACTACATGAATAACAATCTTTTCAGGTATTCAGATTGCATCCGTTTGGTTTCTGATGAAGTGTGAATAAAATATTGGTGACTAAAAAATCCGGAAAATAACTATACCTTGTAGGCGGAAGATACAGTAGCAAAACCACCTCCCTTCTTACCACGTCCACCTGTTACATCACAAAAGATTAGAAATTATTGCAAAAATTGTGTTTTACTGACACAGAGCGTCGAGAAAAATCTGGTACTAATAACTCGGACATAAACTCTTTGAACTGGCTGAAGTCACAACCTAATATAAAGTATAATAAATTTTATAGCACAGGTGGAGTAGCTATATACAATGCTCGCTATAGGCTGCTGAAAAAAGTTAGAACTGCATAGCTGTAGTGAAGAAGTGTTTCAATTCGTACCCTATATAAACTGGATACAGTCTGGAAAGCAGAACCCTTGGCTCTCTTCGCTCCTAAATTCGTATAAAGATATCAGTAGGTATATTGTGCATTAAAATGATACAACTTCCTCTTGAATCCACAGACCAAGTTTTGAAAATTCAAGTGATCATGGTAAAAGGTAAACTATTTTTCAAGGGTCATAATTCAAGTGGAATTTGTATAATGAATATTTTTATGTCTTGTAGTCCTTCTGGGTTCTGATTCTGGAATTTTTTGAAAATAAAAGTGAATATGAACTCCTCTTATACCTTTAGCATCAGCAGCTGATCCAGATTGTCCAGGATGATCAGCGAAGATTTCACACAACAACTTGTTGGTACCCTTCTTGTAAAGATCGACAACGGTGTCGTTCAAGGGATCCTTGTTCTTCTCCAACCAACCGGTGATGTTGTATGGTACCTTGAAGATTAATCGTATATAGACATCGATATTTCCTTCTGATATCTAGTATTTGGACGAAGAGAATACTTACATTACCAGCATAATGCCCAATGGCGAAGTGGGCAGCTTGCTGGCCTGGCTTTGGTGGTTTTGGTTTCAAGAAGTTTGGTGATTTACCCAAGTGGTTGGTGTTCAATTTTTCTTCAAAGGTCTTGTCGGTAGCCTTGGGGAACATAGACTCTTCTTCAAGGATGGAGAGGATACCCATGGGCTAAATTGATTGAAATTGTTAAAGAATCTGTTGAGAGACCAAATCCAAGAAATTCCTCTTTTACAACTGAAATGATTCCATCAGAGTTTCTTGGATTTTCGATTTATTAGGAATTATTAGTGAAAGTGAACTGTGCATAAACTCTTCCTTTGATAGTGCTAATTGTGCGACAGGTGACTACCAGTGATAATCCTTGTGCTATCTATCTCATGTGAAGGTGCTGCAGTTTCTTCAAAAGAACCTATAGTACCTTTTCGATTAAATCAATGCAAGGTTGGAGATCTAAACCGAAATCGATAAAGTCCCAATTTATCCTTTCTCTTTCATATTCTTCTTGTTCGAGAACGAACATGTGATGATTGTAGAACTGTTGCATTTTTTCGTTCGAGTAGTTTATACACAGTTGATTGAAGCCATTGTACTACAAAAAAGCGGTATTATTGTTATTAGGTTTACATGGAATTTTCAACATATTCCTTGAGTTGGCGAAGCACAAAGTAGAGCTGAAAAACATTTAACATATAATGAATTCGTTCTCCTGGTTAGGTAACTGAGAGCAGAGCGGTTTTGGCTAGTACCAGAAGCCAAGTTACCTTTTCGATAAGTTCGATACAGGCTAACAAATCCATGCCAAAATCAATGAAAGCCCATTCAATTCCTTCCCTTTGGTATTCTTCTTGTTCAAGAACGAACATGTGATGGTTAAAGAATTGTTGCAATTTCTCATTGGTGAAGTTGATGCAAAGTTGTTCAAATCCATTGAACTGTGGTTTGGGAACAAAAGACAAACACATAAGACATAAAAACAGAGCAATTCCTAATATTGTCCAGTTTGGGAATTGTTCTACTACATAAATACATTCAACACACAAATGAGCATAAACAAATATGTCAATTATTCGTTTACATTCGGGAGACAAGACACAAGGGAGACAGACACATAGTAATTAAGACATGTAAGAGTTTTCGTTTTGTCCTTGTTGAACTCTTCCGTAACATAATAGCGAACACCAATATCTACGCAGACTCCGAGGGGTGGTCGTTCCCCGAATTACCTTCTCAATCAACTCAATACAGGCCAACAAGTCCATTCCAAAATCGATGAAGACCCAGTCAATACCTTCCTTCTTATATTCTTCTTGTTCAAGTACGAACATGTGATGGTTAAAGAATTGTTGCAATTTTTCGTTGGTAAAGTTAATGCAAAGTTGTTCGAAACCGTTGTACTACACATATAAAAAACAATACATTGAATAACATTGCAACAGATGTTATGGATAGTGTTAAGTGATGTGCTGAAAACTCGAGGATCTGATGGGTGCCAAAGCAGCATTAATACCTTCTCGATGAGTTCAATGCAAGCAAGCAAATCCATGCCGAAGTCAATGAATTCCCAATGGATTCCTTCCCTGGTATACTCTTCTTGTTCTAGTACGAACATGTGATGATTGAAAAATTGCTGAAGCTTCTCGTTAGTAAAGTTAATGCAGAGCTGCTCAAAGCCGTTATACTGAAGAAAAATATGGATTTTGAGAAAAAAATTACTTGAAGCATGTGAATAAAAAATAAAATAAAGAAAATAATAGATAAAGATAAAGATCTGGCTCAATAGATGGGAAATGAGTTATATGATATAGTTGCATATGTCATAACCTGTGTCCTTAAGGTTACTCTTGTTGTGTCCAATCATTCATATTCTCAAATTTATATTGAGAGTTTCATTGAATGTGTTGTTTATGTAGTAGACGTGAAAGTGAACTGAATATAATGATAATGAAGAAATCTCAAAACATTTAATGATTTGTGAATAGAAGTGAACTTGAGTATATCTTCATTGCAAGTGATCATCAATATATCTCATCGTAATTTTATATACTCAGATGCTGTTGATGATGACTTTTAAATTTTTGTGTGAATTTGTGCATAATTATTTTGAACTTACATCGAAGATTTCAAAACCTGCAATATCAAGTACACCAATGAAGTGCTGTCTTTTTTGTTTTGTGTCAAGGGTTTCGTTACACTTCTTGACCAAGAATTTGAAGAGCCTGTCAAACATGGCCTTTGACATGGCACCGACGGAGTATGATACTTGGTTGACATTACGACCTTGGGTGACGAATTCGTTACCGACTTTGATCCTGGGTTTGCACAAAGCTTGGTACAAGCCATTGTGGTCAATACCCAACAGTTTGGCAACACGTTCTCCTTCCTGTAATAGATCAGAAGATACGATAAGTATGTTAATATATGCTCGTAAGTTCGTTTAACATACTTCTGTGCCATCAGGTTCAGCCTGTTCTTCACGACCCCTTTGTTTGAACTTCATACAACCCATGTGCATGACAGCGGCAGTGATCTTGTAAATGTTGTCTTTTTCTTCTTGGGTGAAACCAAGTACATCGAAGGCTTGCTGTGGACAGGAAGATCGGATGAGCATAACATGTTTCATTGTCAAAATGGAACTTCCATCAGTTGTGTAAATCATAAAGAAACGAATATAAGTTTGAAGTATGATGAAAAGTTCCATTATAACTCTGAATACATTCATGGATGAATGAATATATACAAAATGAATGTGGCTGATTTATATACATATGGAAACACTTACCAAATCTATTAGTCTCAACAGAAAACTAAAAATGCAAGAGGCATTAAATAACACTTTTTGACATTTTGACTTTTTAGAGTTACAGGGACTTACTAATGAAAACTTTCACAAGGTATCTAAGAACCAATGAAATCAACGGGACATTTTGAAGTACTCACATCTGTTAAACCCAATTCTTCAGCATCGTCTACTCCAGGAATTTGTACTTTACCCTGGGAGACGAAGTTGTAGTCGTAAACGTCGTTACTAAGCAAGCATTGCTCTACGCGATGAAAAAATAAAATAAAAATGAAAGAATGAAAATAAAATAAAAAATAATATTTTATATGTTGAGTGAAGAGATGAAGGTGTGAAATGTGGATATATACACTGAAAAAAAATTATACCGCGAAATATAAAGATGTTAAGAACTCCGAGCAAACGATTTGGATGAGAGTACCAATCAACGAATCAAAATAGTCAAAAAGTTGGCGTCAGGGAGCGTAGGATGCCTAGATATTAAGATGATGTTTTGATCATCCATCGCTCCCCCTTTCAGGGTTTTATTGCTTACGTCAGTGACTTCAGCTTCCAGAGAGTCATTTATCCCTGGTATCCTCGTCTTCCCTTGACTTATGAAAGGGTATTCAGAGACACGATTACTCAAAATGCATTTTTCTACGACAGAAAAAAAACGTTGAACATCTTGGTATCTAGGCACCTTTGCTGCTCCTTAAATGTTAGTGCTACAACAGTAACTAGGAAACATCAAACCACATAGACATAAAGAATTAGGAAGAGATAGTCTTGAAAGAAGTTTGTACAACAACCATGAGGAAGGAGGCATAGTATGGAAAGGATAAGTTCATTTCTTGAGTTGATTTTTACTTGATGTAATTCTCAAAGTTATTGTACTATTCATTATGTCCAATAGTACAATTGCAAAACGATATCCAATGACGTTACATCTTTTTCGGTTTCAAGTAGCTCAAATGAATCCGGAAAAGACGTACTTTTTCATATCTTAAAATGAACTTAGTGATACACCTATTTTTTATGATAGGCGTTGAACATCAAGAACTTACATCTGTTATGGTACACTCTTCAGCATCATCTACATTTGGAATTGTAGTTTTACCTTGAGCGACGAAGTGGTAGTCTTGGATATTATTGGACAACAGACACATATCTGTTTATTTAACAAAAAAGATAGGTGAATAACAAAGCCGTGTCATATGCGGCTCTTAAAGACTACAAGGGATACACAATTCTTACATGGGAAACGGAAACATTTACTAAAAAAATTCAAACTGAAGAGCTTAAAACTCAATTCCATGCTATATCTTGGGTTGAGTTAGGTAATCTACTTTTCAGTTTCTCTTATTCGAAAACAAATAACTACTTCAAACTCCAAGCGTTCAATACGTTGGTACTCTGCTATTCATCTGCAGGTTCACGTTTCTGTAGAAATAATTTCAAAGCGATTTCGTATTATTTGCACCAATAGCTACTGAAAGATAAATCGAAGAAAACCAATTTTTCTCAAATTTTGCGTGTCTTACATCTGTCAATGTACATTCTTCACCGTCATCGACGTTGGGAATTGTGGTTTTTCCCTGAGATACGAAATGGTAATCCATGATGTTGTTGGAGAGAAGACACATGTCTAAAGTCATCAAGAGATCATATCAATTTTGAGTAACATTGTTTTGAGTCAGGAAGAGTTCTCTGCTAAGTGAGCCTTAGTTTTGAATTGTTGTGAATTTTTGTGTATATGTGAATATAGAATTATGCGGAATACTCAGAGGTTTGAGGAATTCTGTCCAGTGGTAACGTGAAATCACTAATGGGAGAATTAAAATTGAATATCTAGATGAAACTATAAAATTGGTGTTTGTTATCCACAAGACAGAACTCTCAAGTATTTGTTTGTAATGTTTGTTGTTTATTCATTGAATTTTACCTTTAAGTCCAGCAACTGAACCAGACATCATCTGGTAGAAGATGTGGTAAGATCTTTCAAGAGTTTGTTGAGAGATGACACGAGCCTTCTCAAGTAGATCTTGAAAAAAAAAATCATTAGAGGTGAAAACTTAACTTTGTTAACGAACTTACAAGTTTCAATATCAGCACCAGCCAATTTACCAGTAGGGCCGAAGTGAATACGGATGAATTTACCCTAAACAAGAATGAACAAGTTAACAATTGCTCGACTGTATTGTACATATTATGTTACCCAAAGATTTATATACTTACGAAACGTGAAGAGTTGTCATTACGCACTGTCTTAGCGTTACCAAAGGCTTCAAGTACAGGGTTAGTTTGTACGACTTGATCTTCAAGAGTACCCTTCTTCTTTTCTTCCTCGGAGGGCTTCTTGCTTGAAGCACCAACGGTAGCGAAGTACGCAATTACCTTTTTCGTGTTTTCAGTTTTTCCGGCACCAGACTCTCCACTAGAGATGAAAAAGGTTTATTATATGTCGAGAGAGAGAAGAACGACCACAAGGAAGAACATGCTGAGAACTGAGGTGATTTAGGAACGAATTTATTCGATATTTGAAATATTGGTATTCTTTAAAAAACAGGGTGTTTGGTAATTCGATGCAATCCTTCGAAGAGGATACAATGGACGTCATTTGCAGCAAAATGCGTCTACTGAAGCACGGTCCGAAAACCTATAGTTACGAAGATATGGCGATTTTTAAACTTTTTTGAAATTTTTGCTTCGTTATAGAAAATAATTAATTTTGTGAAACTACTTGACTCCGAGTATTCAATGAAGCTTTGAAAAAAGTATCCATTGAATATTTAGAGTCGCGTAGTTTTTACAAAATTAATTACCTATTTTCTCCATAACGAAGCAGAAAAGAAAAAGTTGAAAAATCGTCATATCTTCGTAACAATAGATTTTTGGACCATACTTCACTAGAAGTATTTTGCTGCATATGACGTCTAGCATATTCCCTTCAAAGGATCACGTAGAATTACCAAACACTCTGTAGATGATGGTTTAATTGGTAAGTTCGATTTTGAATGTTGAAAATTGAAAATTTTTGTGGATACCCGATAAATTGGTTGAAGGAGATAAAAGCTGACATACAGGGTTTTACATAATATTATGTCACAACTTGAAGGGGGAATCGACATGTAATTTTAAGAAAAAAACTTTTTATAAACATGGGCCCGTAAAGCTTCGTTACGGAGCCACAGAGTGTTGAAATTTCCAACGAAGAATTGGTTTTTTCCATAACTCCTGCAGTTTTTGAGATATTCAGTCCAAATTGGAAATACGAGCTATTTCCAACAGTCTCCATCATTGCACGTCCTGAACTTAACTATAATCTACAGGTTTTTTCTTTTCCAGAGCCATGTCTCTTTTTCCCTCTCAATTTTTTTGCGGCACGCCACTAATCAGCGTAAAATCATTTTTGATAGATATCAAAAAATTACAAGAGCAAAAAAGTTTTAAACGAGGATTCGTTCATTTGAAACTTTTTGACTCTTGTAATTTTTTCGTATCCCTAACCGTTTCGAGTAAAAAATCATTGAACAATTGTATATTATTATTGAATAAGCTTAAGTTGAGTCTCAGATGACGAGCTATCAAAATAAAAGCAAATTTAGCGAATAACATACAAACGTTCAATAATTTTTTACTCGAAAAAGGTTAGAGCTACGAAAAAATTACAAGATTAAAAAATTTTTAAATTGAACGAAGATATCAAAAATCGATTTACGCTGACCAGTGGCGTACCGCAAAAAAGTTTGAGAGTGAAAAAGGACACACGGCTCCGTAAAAGAAAACACCCTGTAGATTCTTGTTAAAATTCAGGACGTGCAATGATGGAGACTGCTCAAAATAGCTCGCATTCCAATTTGCACTGACTATTTCAAAACTGCAGGAGTTATGAAGGAAAAACCCATTTTTTTGGAAAAACAAAACCTTTAGCTCCGTAACGAAACTTTTGCGGACCCATGTTTATATGAGGTTTTTTTCTTGAAACGTATTCATCCCCTAAAGTTGTAAAATACTATTATGTGACTCCCTGTATATTAAGTGAAAGTTTTGAAATGTGAACTGAAGTTTTTGATGGTGAGCTAATGATTTCTGTCAAATAATTGTTTCCATCTCAGTTCCGCAATGTCCTTTCTTCGATTTTATACGAAAGAATACGTTATACTCACGTAATCAACATAGATTGATTTTCATGATCTGTGGAAGAGAAAGGACATTAGAAATGAAAGTTTTATTTGCATTCTTCGAACTTACTTGTCAACATGTTGACGTAGGCACCATCAGAAATGGCGAAAATATGGGGTGGAACTTCATTACGCCTCTTACCACGGTACAATTTGGCACAACGGTTGGTATATACAGGGAAACGCTTGTAAGGGTTAATAGCAACGCAGAAAAGTCCTGAGTAGGTCTAGAAATTATAATAAAATATAAGAAAATCGAAGAAACTCTTTCAGGTTCAAGAATCATAAAACCACATAAAAACACAAAATTGCAGAGTTCATCTTGTCTTTCAGACGTTCTGCAAGTTTTAACGGGTCACAAAAACGTGTCAAAAATACCCTCCAGATATATCGAGAATGCAAATTTTATACAACGTGCAATAAGAGAAACGTAAATCATCGATAATTCTAGTACGAACAATTATTGAAAAATAACAAATTCAAAAAAACATAGGATAAATTGCTTTTCAACCTAAAAATGGAAAGGTACGAGGATTTTCCTTAATAATTGTTCATACAAAAATTTATTGACGAGTTACGTTACTTTTTTGGCACGCTCTATATTTCATGAAGGATCGAGAAATATTCATCGAGAAAACTACTACTTCACAATCCTTTTTATGTTCAGATCTGAAATTTTCTCGATCCTCCTGATTCGACACAAAAAATATAATGCCCAACACAGTCTTTTCGTGTTGTTGTTAGGGGTAACAAATATTCAGAAAGAGACAGCACAGTAATGGGAATCAAACAACACAGTCCTTAGGGCTGATGATTCATCGACACATATGAAATTCTTTGGTCTAATACTCATTCTGGTCCTTCAGTTTTAAGAGTATTGTACGGAAAACAGACCACTAGAGAAACCAACACAAAAAATCCTCAAAACATGTATGTTTTGAAGGTTCATCTAGTGGCCCAATCAAGTCCAACCCTTGACGTCACAGAAGACAAAACTTTCTTTTCTTCGTCGACTTACATAGATAAGCTTAGCATAATATCTTTGCTTCAAGTTGTGCAATACTGAAGCATCGTTGAGGTATGTCAAATTTGACATATCCTCGGCTTTTTCGTACTTAGGTGGGTTGACTTGAGTTACTTGATCCTTTTTGAAGTCCTTGGTCTGTATGGAAGATAAAGATAGTTAATTTTAGTGAAGAAAGTTACTTACGTAGATGAGTTTAGCATAATATCGCTGCTTCAAGTTATGCAAGACTGAAGCGTCGTTGAGATAAGTCAAATCGGCCATATCTTCGACTTTTTCGTATTTCGGAGGGTTCACTTGATGAACATTTTCCTTTTTGAAATTCTTTTCCTACTCTCAGAAAAAAAACATGTTAGCTTCTACTTGTAAGGAATGGAATATACCCCAGAATTTTTCAATTTTGATTGATATAATCAGATGATTGTAATTTCGAAAAATATTCAAATTAACAAATTATTACTGATAATTCAAAAAACATAATGTACTTAGAAATTTGAAAATTATAACTCATTTCCATAGTATCCTACGCCTCAAGCATGCAAGTTCTTATAACCTTATAGATATTCGTATATCGATCATTTTTTCTGTACCACCAAATTTTTAACCTTTTTCTTTTGTCCATTGATATTTCGAAAATAGTTTCAACAAATCCAATACAAGTTAAGTAAAAATTAGCTGCATAAGATAACTCAAATATAATTTTTTTTGTTCGGATATTTCATAGGTGATTGATAAAATTTTCAACTTATTGCAACCATAATTTTCAATTTCGATGATGAGATTTCACTAAAACTTCACGTACGGAGCAATTTGGTAATTTCGAATGTATCTTATGTATGTATGTATAGATTTGTTTTTTCAATAAACTTTTCTAATTATTACTCGCAAATTTGCTTATTTTTCGATAATATTTCAAAGGGAAAGTTTCATATCATTTTCAACGAATTTGATACAAGATAAGTAAAAATTCATCTGTTTAAGATTACTAAGAAAGAAGTTCGTGTTTTTTGAATATTCCTTTATGACGATTAATTCATTTTATTGAATGCAAAATTTTGAGTTGAACATGTTAGCTTCTACTTGAATGGATGGATTCTTGGCCCAAAATTTTTCAATTTCAATTTCTTTAATTTTTCCAAACATGTAATCAGCAAACAAAAATTCATTCGTATTATCCTTTCGTGGATAAATATTAATAATACATATTTGCTCGAATAAACAATTTATCGTTGGGCATTCAATAGTACCAAACAATTGGAAATCTCTTATCAAATCGCGCATCTTGCATACAAGTTTTGATAAACCCTCAATATTTTTTGGTCTGGCGATTTTTTTGATATCTAGAATTTTTTGCCTCTGCCTTATTTTTCTATGATATTTTGTGGGAGAGTTAAATCACATTTTCATTGAATTCAATACAAGTCAAGTCGAAATTCAGCTGCATAAGATAAATAAAAAATTTTTGAATTATTCTGACATTCTTTCATGTGAAATAAAAGAATTTTATATTATTGAATTTAAAATTTCGATCGAATAGAAATACAATTAATCTGAAAATTTCAAATAAATATCAACTACTAATAATCCTGAGCTTCGATTCAAGAGAGGAAATTAAATTTTGGAGTTTTTTCTTGTCAGATCTTGAAGAAATGTTTTATTGTTATGGATCAGTCGATATTACCTCTCCTCCAGGGACGCCTACGGTAACCAGATCTCCTTTGGTTCCCTTGATTTCTCCAAGGACGAAACCTTCCTTCTCGTCCGGTACCCAGCATGATTTCTTGGCATCATAGGGCTTAGTTTGGTCAATACGTTTCTGTTCGAGAGATACGAACAAGTATGGGGTGGGATCTTCGTCTTCTTGACCTGCTGGTGGTTTAGGCATCTTGACAACGGACTTTAAGGGGCTTCGAGACACGTAAATACAGCCCTAGAGCCTTTCTGAAGAAAAAAGAAATATGACAAAATCTCGATATATCAATCATTCTGATATAATTAGGAAGGATCAACAGTTTGAAAAAGATTTTCAATATACGATAATGTACGACATAATTTCTTTCTGACCTTGATCGATAAGCTTAATTTTTTCTCATATTTACAGCGTGCCAAAAAAATAACGTAACTCGTCAGTAATATCAAAAGCAATTTTTTTATCCTTTTTTGAATTAGACATTTCTCATCCCTCTACTTTATTTTTACAAATGGGAATACAGGTATAGAAATACATCAAATGAAAGGTGATTTGATTACCTATTGAAAAATGTGGCTAAATGTAGAATTGGTTGTGCTGTTTTTATATTGAAAAAGTTGGAAATAGTTAATTATTCTGAATTTCTGAATCAGGTCATTATTATTTTAATAATTATAATTATAGGAAATACATGAATCCATGAATTTGAATCCATGGATTCGTCTTTTTTCCTCAATTATCATAAGTAATATAATAATGAGTTGATAGCAGTACTCTCCTATCACACTTGTTAATTATTTCTAAATTTTTCAATACAAAAAATCAATCACCTTTTATTTGATGTATCACAATCTATATATTCCCATTTCAAAAAATAAAGTAGAGGGGTGCGGGGCGTAGGGGGTGAGGAATATCAGATTTCTAAAAGCATAATATGATAAATAGCTTTTGAAATCGGAAATCGACGGGTGCAAGGATTTTTCTTAATACTCTGTACAAGAGTTATTGACGAGTTACCTTACTTTTTGGACACGCTGGTATTGAATTTCTTATCTTTTTTAAACTTCAAATCCTCGTAAGCATCACGAATTTCATCAAGCTACAGCAAGAAATTTATTGATTTGAAAGCGAAGGTCTCTGAATCTATGGAATTCATTTTAGATTTACGCTTGTTAGTGATTTGGTAGATTTCATAGAAAATTACATTATTTTTACAGATGAATGTCTTACACTGAGTTGAAAATTATTATTCGAATAGCCACACAATATTGTTCTATTCACCAGAGATAAAACCGCAAGAGAAGGAAGAAGAACTGGCAGGAAATAACTACTGACGAAAGTTTAAACTTGGACTCTTATAGGATCATCAACCGTAAGTTATGTTCTATATATACACAGGTTGCCCCACTAAAATTTGTTTTGGCTCTGGGATTGCGAAATTTTAGTATTTTTCCGCGAGGTCCAAAAATATATCATTCGGATTTCATCACAAGTTACGACTGAGCATCTGAGATGTGTTTAGCTTTTCAGGCTTGGTTTATGGTTTCGGTCCTCAAAGAAATGATAATCCTGCGAATATGAGAAAACAATCATCACGGGATACTTTCACTATTCCAAATCATATTCCATCCGAGTCGACAAAAGAATGAAGAAAAGAAAATATAGTTTATGTTAAGTCAAAATGTATCTCAAAAATAACTTCAAGTAAGAAAGCAGATACTGAAATATACTTTTCATTTGTGAAGCCTCAAAACAATTCAGTTATCCAAAAATCTTGAAGATAGATAATTCAACATTTCTTGACCGAAAGAATTTAGAGGATTTGTTTCGAATCTTACGGAAACCGAAAAAAAAATTTTCAAAATTCCGAAATGTATTCAAGTGCCTCGTTCTTTATCTCTTTCAGTTTGTTCGAAGTATTGTTTTAATCCACGTATGTGTATATAAGTTATAGACTTATCACAATCTTGAAACAAAAAAAAATTCTGAAGATAAGTTCCATGAGCTTCCGACAATATAACTCCAGTCAAAAAGGTCATTTGACTGTTTTTGAGTAGGTGGAACAATATCCTGCTTTCATTGACGTACAAACTTTCTACTCCCCTGGCTGTTATTTAACGTTTACGTCACTACTATTCCAAAATGAACGATTATTCTTCAATTCATGAATCGAAATACATCAGCAGTCAGGAAAGCTAGGATCGCTCTTACGTTGCCTAGCCTAGAGCAGTCAGTTTCATTCGTTCTAAATATAGTTCAAGAATTTGTGGCAAACTAAATTGAGAAACAGAACACGGTGTGAAAACGGCAGAAGAATAACACCAGGGACCGCTGCCAAGTGTTTTCCGGCATTGTTGGACTGTTTGGCATCCCAATTCTAGTCGTGTATAACAATTATTACATAATAAGCTCGACTTCGTATAGAACTGATGGCCTTCGATATCGCCACACTCGATACGTGTAGATGAAATATTTCAAGGCTTGCTTCATAACAGGGTGCCAGTTATATTTTTGTTGAATTACATGGCTATCATTGATGGAATTTCATTGCATTATCTGCTATAGAACTACAGTAAAGTGTGTTGTTGAATAATTTCTTGGTATTAATTTCAAATTATTCGCGAATGTTATTTGAAGACAACTGATTCGAAAACTATGTATAGGACTTCAACTGGTGTTATTTCTAATAGATTTTTATGCTCGGTATATTTATGTAGTTCGAATTGATACCAAAATCGATGAGAAAAAAGGGTGACCTACATTATTTTTGTGCTTATTCTTCCGTAAACAGTGGTGTATGTTAGAGTTAGATATTCACAATTATCAATAAATTATCAAAATTATTTTCGAATTTTTTGATGCCGGAAACGCGTTTCAGCGAATTCCATAGATTCTTGAAGCTGATAGCTCTTTTATGTATAGTTGTATGAAATGGTTCACTGAAGTCATACTAGCTGAGTCGTACCAACGTGAAATTTCAATTCAAGTAGAGAAAGAAGTCAATAAAATAAATTGTATGAACTACAACTGTTTGCAATGCAGCTATGCAGTACAATAACTACTATTATATAGTCAAGTGAAATTTATGTCATATCCAATTTCACCTCAACAGGTCGTCCCAAAAAGACACAAACACTTTCACAAAAAGGTAAACGAAAGCTAGTATGACAATTGGGGTGAATGTAAGTGGTAGCCTATTAACTCCACAAAAGATGGCGGGCACAAATCACTTCAGAGCCACTCTACACACAGTCCATTAAAAATCCATAAAAGCGCGTAAGGTGGATGCACAGAAATAGAAAAAAATGATACACAGAGCTCAGTCGGCGCACACTTCTCACTTACGTTCGCAAGGCGTTCTGAACGAATCCAGTGACGTACCAACAAATATAAACGAATGCAACCTTATCCCGGAATGTAACGAGGCATTGGATTGGCTGATAATATTATCCAATGGCTGGGGCTGTTACATTTCCGTCAGTCTACCTTTTTAGGATGGGGAGCTGGGATGTTGAGGAAAATTCGAATTTTCAGAGTGAGCAGTATGACCGTGCTGGGAGTGGAGAGGGCCTCACTCCTTTTGGAGTGGGGGGATAGAGCATTCACCTAATGGCTCACTTTTGAGCTGGACCTCGAAGGCTTTTGATAACGCTATCAACAGATGAGTAATGGGACACTATGGCGTTTATGAGTGATGTTATGACACGGTTGAATCGCCTGTGTGGTAGTTTTGATCAATGTTTACATGACGTGTTGACTGACAGGTAAATTGATGACGGATCCTGTGCAGGATGGTTTGATCGATAATATTTTGACGATTTTTCTCTGAGTACGTATGGAAGCCAGATATTTCAGACTAATTTTCATTCATGAGCTCCCGCTGTTTCATCAGGATGGAGTGAGTGGTTCAATCGAATAGAAAGTATCCATTTTACAACAATTTACTGTTGTTCGAGTATTATGAATGAGATATAACAAGAAATGAAGCTTTGAGATGGGCTCTCATCCTTAAGTATTCCGAACAAGATGTAAAATTATATCGCAGGCTCTCAAGCAGAAATCACCAAGTCAACATATGGTTTCAAGATATGGACGATTTTAACCTCGATTTCATGTTTTTTATTTGGGTTTGGTAGGTAGTAAAATAATAGTTGGCCGTTGTGTATTATGTATTTTCGCTTAAAAATGTAGTGCCATTCAAAACAAATAATGACTTAGTGCCTTCCACTTGCGAGTCAACAAAGTCGTGACAAGTCGATCTTTTTATTTCAGATAGCAGAGCCATTATGAGCATATGTAACTTTTCCAGTGGTTCAGGTATATTGAAGGGCTGTCTCTTTTCCGTTGATTTCTTAATAACATCAAAAATTTCATCAGAATCTGTCGTTAAAGTTCTGTTTCTGATAACCACCTTTGAAAAAACTAACTCCGGATATATTTTTTTTATTTCATCGAGATATTTTTTCTATATAACGATGTTAAAATTATTTTTTCCTCATTGTACGTAAATTCAATACTCAAAAATAATAGCCATAAAGTGTGACGCCTTCACCATTTTGCAATTTATGGTGAAAGATTTTGGGGTCCCAAGATATTTAATAATAGACAGGAAAATAAACAGGGATAGTTCATATATTTTTTTTTCGAAATCGACCTCCCTTCCAAGGTACAGCCATTGGAAGGCGATTACGAGTAGACAGTTTTCAACATTTTTTGCGATTCCTAAAAAACACTGAGTCACACAGCTATACAAAATATGGTAAATTGAGCAGATGTTACTCCTTTAATTTCTTTTGATCCCATAACTTTATTATTAGGGGTTGAAAATAAAAACCCCTTATGATTTTCCTTCAAAAATTGTTTTCGTGGACAGATTTTGGAAAACATAATGATCAAGATTTCCCATTCAGTTTTCGAGAAAAAAAGTCTCTTGTAAAATTTCAATACAGTCGATACTTTTCTCATTGTCAAATTCAATTATGTCCGTGAGGCCGTCCATCCGGCCGGCCGTTAGCACAATAACTTTCAAAGGGATTATCCTAGAGACTTTTTCAGGGAGAGTTTGGTTTCCACATGGCTCGGTTAAGTTTGTTAACCAGCCATATCGTACAGGGTGTTCCATAAAATATGGCCATTCAACATTTTTGTTCCATAATCTCTCGAAAAAAAAACGAAATCTATCAAAATGAAATGTTACGGCATGATGCTCATAACAGGCCTCATGCAAAATTTCGCGGCCATAGTGTTAACAGAACCATCGAAAATTCAATTGAAATATAAGTAATGATAATGGTCTTTATTGTTGTGCATAAATAGAGATCAATGTACTGAATGTTCATCCAAAATTTCGCGGCCATGGTATCACAGAAATAGAGAAAGTTCAATTGGAATATTGAAATAATGTTAATTACTATCATTTTGAAACGAGATGATTTTTTCACGTCTACAAAATATTTCAATAAAAATACGACATGAATATCTTTTACAGTTAAACTTGCCAGAATATCAAACGTAGATAATATATTCTCGTCAACATCCAACATGTTGAAGACAAAATATTATAACATCATTTAGAAAAGGAAACATCAAAAGTTCGTAAAATTTTTGATTTGATTAATCGGATTATTCATCAGAATACTACGCATAAAACTTGAGCTCTTGGAGTCAAAGACCTCCAGAGCAATTTGGCATATTTCGGCAGAAAAAAATGAGTTATTCGCAATATGCTGTTGACATTGATGCCACGCAAGGTCATTTTTATATAAATTGAATGGAATAAATTAAGAATTTTGGCATTTCCTCATGTTATGAGTAAACATTAGGTCACGAAGTGAGTAAGGAAAATCAAGAAAAAAAAATCAAACTTGAAATAGAGCCAATCGCTACAGGAAATTGTCGAAACTCAATCATTTATACATGATACTCATTGCATACCTTCTTGAATGATTATTAGTTATGTCTAGATTGAAGTATTTTAATTGAAGATATGAATAGCAAGCCAACATACATAATTATCTCAGAAGACTGAAATAATTCATAGGCATTTTGACGACAGCACCAATATTTTATGAAGGTATTCATGAATAGAGTATTCCGTTATAATCAAATCTATTATTTCCGAATGAAAAACCTGGTTTTTTCTTATTAATAAACAACAGAGTAAACTATTTTTTGTTCTCCTCATTCCACCGAGGCCATAGATCATTTCATAGTTTATATTTCCGCGAACAGTCGGAAAAGAATCCTATTGTTCGAGGTAGGTATTTTTGATGCTCGATCTCCTTAAACGAGTGCTATATCGTTTCGCCCAAATAAATGTCTGTAATTTTCTAATTTTGAGCCGAAAATGGTCTCAAATTAGTGCAAGGATTTACGTAGGAGCATTTCATTCTAATTGAAATTTTTTTAGTTTTTTTCGTTTCAGAGACTGGGAGTGAAAACTTAAAACAGTTTTCCTGAAATGCAGAATCCTGCCAGATTATATATATTTCAATCGATATCAAACTACAGGGGAGACATCAAGACCTTTAGAATTATTCCAATCATCAATTAAATGTAAAAACAGGTATCATAAAAACACTTTATGATAGGGCCTTTTCAATTTCATCTACACCTGAAATTAGAAATAAAAAAATTTCTTTCATTAAAGAGTTTCTACTAGATAATCAAAACCCACAAATTTATAGAAAGAACAATTTCAAATTTAGAACGAAAAATATCTAATCGAAATTCTAATGATGATCAGGTACAAACAGAAAACCGTCAAGAACAACCAAATTTGTTGAACGTCATTCCTTATATTCCTGGCCTATCAGAGAAAATAAGAAGAATTGGTTCCAAATTCAACATAAGAACTGTTTTCGAAACACAAAATGATTTGAGATCCATTCTAACTAGAACGAAACCAATGAATGAGACACAAAAATCAAAAAATTGTGTTTACAATATTCCCTGTATATGTGGAAAATCTTATACAGGGGAGACATCAAGACCTTTAGAGATAAGAAAACGGGAACATAAGAATAACATGAAAAATAGAGACATCACAAGATCACAAATTGCTGATCATATATGTTCAAATAGCGGAGATCATATGATGAACTGGGACCACACAAAGATCCTCATGACGGAACCTGATAATTATAAAAGGAAAATTAAGGAATCTACATGTATTTTGTTAGATGAAGTAAATAATTTGGCCAATTGTTCTGTTGGAATAGATCGTATTTGGATTGATTTATTGAGGAAGGAAGTGACATCAGGAAATTTCAAAATCAAATAAATCAACATCTCTATAGATTGACAACTATCAATGTCAATCAGATTACAAATGAGAAAATACACAATTCTGAAGAATTTTAGAGTTTGTCTGAAGAAGGTGTCTGATATAGCCATTTTTCAGTTTTACTGTTAGGCAACAATTTTTTTCAAGACCAATTTGCTCCTGACAAATAAGTGCAAAGATTTTCGCAGGAACACTTCACCTTAATCAAACATTTTTAATTATTTATGTTTCAGAGACTGGGAGTGAAAACCTATAAAGTTTCTAAGAAATGCAGAATCCTCCCAGAATATATTTCAATCGATATCTATAGGGTTCTATTTCCAGAAGACGAATTCGTGGTCGAATTCAATTCTGTCCGTGTGGCCGTCCGTCAGCCGGCCGTTAACACAATAACTTTCGAAGGGATTGTCCTGAAGACTTGAAATTCTCAGTGTGAGTACGGTTCACAAATGGCTCGGTGTTCTTAAAATATGGTCATTCAAAATTTTTGTTCCTCAATATCTCCGACAAAACGAAACCCATCGAAATGAAATGTATCTGATTCGAATGAAATTTATTTATAAATAAAGATTGATACACTGAGTGTTCATGCAGATTTTTGTTGCCATTATAATAATATAACCATAAAAATTCAATTGGAATATTGAAAAGCGGAATCAACATATTTCCATAACAGAATATCTGTTTCAAGTGAAATTTTTTGTGTATCAAAACTGGTATACTGGATGTTCGTGCAAAATTTCAGGATCATCAGAACCACTGAATTCATTATTTTTAAGAAATTATTTATTTTTTACATATTTCATTTTTTGAATAATTTCCAGAATATAGTTCCGATGGTGCTGAGATTCTGCATTTATTTATTTGGTATCAATCCCAAATCCCATATAAAATTTGAGGTAATAGTCTTATTGCTCCATCAAAGAACGAGCGCTCGAAAGCTCCTGCTCAGGGCTTTTTTAAATTTTTATTTTTACATCTAGAGTACACCGAGGCAGTTGGGAACCGAACTCACCCTGAAAACTTCTAGTCTCTAGGACTACCCCTTTTAAATTTATCGTGCTAACGAACGGACAGAATTGAGTTTGATCACGGATTCTTCATCAGGGAGTCGAACCCTATCGTTTGAGACCATTTTCGGCTCGAAATTCGAAAAAAACAGACACTTGGACAAAACGATATAGGTACCACTCGTTTAAGAAGAACGAGAGCTCAAAAAAGAAGGCAATAGGTCTCAAGACATTCAAATTGAATGATGGATTAATCAACATGAAGAAATAAATGCTTCTGGTTTGTATAATGTTATTACGACAGAAATCGATTCGGATATTGTCAACAATATGATCGTCACAGATATTTAATTAGACAATTTTTGACGAGTTTCGTTTGTCTAAGAGAAGAGCCAACTTGAACGACAACATGTATACACTTAAGTTTTTCTAGTATTTGAACATAAAAATCTAGCCGACCTTGGAGATACTGATAAGTCAAAGCTTGTCCAATATGCTTTGAATGCAGACCACTGGAATTTATGGGGTAAAGATTGCATAATATCAAAATAAGAAAAACTGAGGCGTTAAAAATTGAAGAAAGCTAATATTATGTTAATAACCGAAACCTACTTCAGTCAACTTTCTGTTAATATAAGAAAAAACAAAAATCAATTTTTATAACCGAATAAATCAAGTAAATAGTCGAAATAATATCAGTGACAACAATTTCATCCTAGTGTCAAATTCACCGTTTATGTTGGTTAACAGCCCTGGAAGAATTCCTTAATGAAAATGGAAACATCAGTAATATACCCTTGCATGCCTCTTAATTCATCAGGAATAATATCGATTTTTCATGGCTCGATTGTGAACTGCATATTGAAAAAGTGAAGACAATTACAGTCATGTCCATATTCAATATTGGTATTGGCTAGTGATTCAGAGGAAAAACAGAAAATTCAATGAAGAAAAAACTGAAATAAATCGATCAAAAGAACTACAAACAAAGGGAATGAAAAGGTATATAACTGATGGTTCTGATTTTTAAAATACATTTATTCATTAATTCAAAAAATACAATTCAGACGAGTGTCCAATAAGAAGAAAAATTTCTTATTACCAAATTCAAGTTTTTCGTATCTTCCTTATAATTTTTATTTCTTTCTCATAAATAAACAACCCTATATATAAAAGCGGAAATGCAGAGATCTAACAACTTGAAATAATTTCTGATCTGAGAGAGATAGAAATTTATTGTAATAAAATTACAAAGGGCCATCCACCGAAGTCTTTAGCCATTGTTGTTGTTGTTGTTGTCCATTATTGCTTAGTGCAAAGTTGATTATGTTGGAGAGAGTAAATCTGAAAATAGTAGCATAAATAAACATTATTATTATTAATATCTTCATTCAATTATTATATGCACCTTTACATATTTTTCCTTTGTTCAAGTAGAAATTATTATATATCAAAAAATCATTTTTTTTTCATGAAATTGTTATATTTCATTTAAAAGCTACTTATTGTCATCTTTCGGGGAACCCTCAATACTTGAGGAATCCTTTTTCATTGTTTAAACAACGGATGGGGATTCTTCGAGTTGAGGGAGCTCTTCAAGGGATGACAATCAATGAGTACAACATTTTAAATATGTATAATTTGAAATTCCCGCGCAACTACATAAATTTCTTAAGGCCTTGCCGACCTAACGACAAAGATCGGAAGAAATCTAGTAGGCAGATACCCGTCTGTGTTGTCTCTAATAATAAATCAACGAATTTTCCATCATCAAACACTTCGCGGCAACAATAACAATTTGCCTGATGTATCCTCCGAGATTTTCGAGCACCTTGATACTAACTTTGACCGAATATCTAATCTAAATGAAATATTCGCGTCGATACGAAGCTTTAAGTCAAAATGACCAGGTTGATTAATTAAGAGGTGATATTACACTCAGCTGCGATTTGATTGAAATGTTTATTTGCTGCACTTTACCTGCCAGTAGTATTCAAATTTATCAATTAAATTTATGTAGCTAATCATATCAGGTCGTGAAAGTCTCTAATACTCAGTAGACAGTTAATTAATCGCCTCTCTAGATATGAACAATTTACCACATTTAATTCTTAAATTTAGATTTACCCAAGTAAATCTAGATTATTTTCTATTTGGATTTGTTCCATATCAATTTTAGTCTCCACTGTGAAGATAAAATTTGGCTAATGTCCAGAGTAACTCCAATTAAAACTGATACTTTAGAATTCTTTCTATTGTCAATGTTGATGTGATTGTGAGTTTGCTAGGAAATAGGTCAACCACACTTTTTTATTTGTATATGACGAATATGGACACGTTTCTTTCATGTCTTACCATCTATGGTAGAGCCTATATTCTATGGAACTGAAAAAATGTAACAACCTGAAACTGCATGAAATGATTGCGGAAACTAACTGAATGAACTCAGTTTTACTAAAAGAGATTATTATCCAGGGTAATTCGACGTGATCCTTCAAAGGGGATAAACTAGACGTCGTTTGCAGCAAAATGATAAGCATGGTTCGAAAATCTATAGTATTGAAGTTATAACGATTTTTCATTTTGAGGGCTTGTCCTGTTCTACTTAAACGAGGTCTAAGTATATCGTTTCGCCCAAACGAAAGGGTTGGACTCCCTAATGACAAATTTGTAGTCCAATTCAATTATCTCCGTAAGGCCGTCCGTTAGCAGAATAACTTTCAAAGAAATTGTCTTAGAGACTTGAAATGTTCAGGATGAGTTCGGTCCCACATGGCTCAGTTAAGTTTGTTTACCAGCCAAATCGTTCCATAAAAAAAAGGCTATTCAAAATTTTTGTTCCTCGATATCTCAGTAAAAACGAAACCAATCAAAAAGAAATGTTACGGCCGAATGCAAGATGCTCATAACAAGCCTCATGCAAACTTGTGTGGCTATAGTGTGAACAGAACCATAGAAAATTCAATTGGAATATTAAAAAGAAGAAACTCAATATTTCCATAAGAAGACATTCGATTCGAGTGAAATTTATTTCGTGAATGGAGATCGATATACTGAATGTTCATTCAGAATTTTGTGACCATAGTGTTAACAGAACCATAGGAAATTCATTTGGAATATTGTATAAAAGAATCTTTATATTTCCATAACTGGATATCCGATTCGAATGAAATTTATTTTGTGAATGTAAACTGCTATACTGAATTTTCCTGCAGAATTTTCCTGCATAATTTTCATGCAGAATTTTCTGGTCATAGTGTTAACAGAACCATAGAAAATCAAATTGGAATACTGAAAGAAGCATCTTTATATTTCCATAATAGGATATACGATTCGAGTGAAATTTATTTTGTGAATGGAGATCGATATACTGAATGTACATCCAAAATTTCATGGCCATAGTGTTAATAGAACCATAGAAAATTTTATTGGAATATGAAAAAGGAACTTTATATTTCTATAACAGAATAATCGATTCAGGTGAAACTCATTTTGTGAATGAAAACTGATATATTGAATGTTCATGCATAATTTCAAGAGGATCGCATCATCAGAATCATAGAATTTAATTTTTTTAATTTAATTTTTTACATATTTCATTTTCTGAAAAATCCGATTGTGCGCAGATTCTGCAATTATATAGAAGGTATCAATCTCTTGAATTTTTTGCTATTTTCTACTTCGTTATCGAAATTAAATGATTTTGTGAAAACAACTTGATTCAATGAATATTTGGTTCAAAGCTACAGAGATGGTCCACATTTCTTGCGATAAAGTATTCACGAAAACACCTGATAACCCTAGATATACAGGGTCATAAATAGCTGCACCTGTTTTCCCATAAAATCTGGATTAAAGATTTCAGAATCACTCGAGAAAAGTATTATGATCTTAGTGTACAAATGTAAGGCAAAACTTCCCAGTTTTGAAAGGTTTTTAAGAAAATATTTACGTCAATGATTCCTTCATGCAATCAAAAATTGACCGGAAAATTGAATATCTAGGTAACAGACTCTTCTGCGTCATTCAGATATCGTCTATTTCACAAGTGATTCGTAAGCGGGCACTGGTTCGAGTAAAGTAAGGGAGAATGGGATATCAGAATAACTCGAAATAGCTATTTTCCTAACAAGTGCGGAAAGTGATACTTTCGCACGCGACCCGATCGACGCGAAGCTGTGTTCGGACAAGCAGTCATGGGCGGGAAATACACTTTACGCATGAATCAGGAAAATTATTCATTTCTACGACCGCATAAAGATTCAAAAAGCACATTGGTTCATAATAGTTTCTTCAAGTAAGTTCCAATTTTTCATCAAGAGTTTATGAGAAGAACTGCTGCAGCTATTTATGACCCTCTCGGGTTATCAGAATTTTCAGTGAATCCTTTTTGCAAGAAATGGGGACCATCTCCTCAGCTCTGCAAAAAATATTCATCGAATATAGAGAGTCGAGTCGTTTTTACAAAATTAATTATTTTCGATAACGACAGTTTAAAAAAAGTTTAAAAATCGTCCTATCTTCGTAACCATCAATTTTCGGACGCATTTGACGTCTATTAAATATCCTACGAAGGATCACGTCGAATTACCAAACACCCTGTATTATTATCAAGTAATAAGGCCTGAAATTTTAATTAATATCTACGAATGCATACAGAAAGCTATAATTAGTTTCATCTTGTTTCAGGAAATTGAGATGGGTTAAAATTAGGTTAGTCAACTGATGTGAATGATTTATGATGTAGGATTTTTACAACAGTTGGAAGAGTTTATTGTGAAGGAATTATGCTACCACCCCGGGTCATGTTACAGTGAGAATTGAAAAACTTTGAATTCCAGAATAATTATGCTCTCAAATCATTGACTTCCAGATTAGAGGAACCGCTGCAATATGATATGGATCATAGATAATATAATAATTTCTCTTGAAATTAAATGACAGTATAGCTTGTACTCCTCTCATCAAGAAAGGTGAACGTTTTTTACAAGGTTCCATTTATGATTAACGAAAGTCACAACTTCCAGATATTTCAATATAACTCCTCTTATCAAGAAAGATGAACATTTTTTGTAAGGTTCAATTTATGATTAACGAAAGTCACAACTTTCAGCTATTTCAATACAACTTCAAGATTGTATTGAAACAATATTTCAATTCTAATGAATTTTATAGTTGATTGTTAATTATTAGGAGTGTGTTGCTTTCGAGTTATAACTTTTACTTCTGTATTTCACTTGTTTCTATTATCATTTGTATCTTTCAGCTACATTGACTGAATTTTCACCACCTACTAAACCATTACTGATAAACTTTTTATGATATTTCATAGAGTTTTGGAAATGAGATAATGTACTGGGTGATTCATTGGCAAATGGACGGATGCTGAGGGTAGATAGAGAACACTGAGTAAGAATAACCTATATTAAAACGGTCTATCTCTTTTCATTATTATATTTTCATTATATTTTAGAAAAAAGGAGAGCAAGATGACAAAAAAGAATTATTGAAGGAGATATTCATGCCAAACTTTGCATGTCACAACAACAAAACTATTAGTAAAGGAGTATTGAGCCTATTTTAAAATATAATTAGGAAGAAAGACTTCCATTTCAAATTCAACCATATAGAAATCCATCGCTTTCCCAAAATAAAAAATTAATTCTCATATTCCCTAACGAACGAGAAAAAACTGCCAATGATAGGTTTTTTCTCGAAGTCTCCACAACCATGAAAGAGTCTGAATTTGAAGAAATTATCTCAAAATAACCTCAACGAACCAAATTTTCAGAAGCATTTCCCATTCAAAGCCTTTTTCAGTGACATATATTATCAAATTTTTCAAGAGACGTACTTTACACCTGAAAATTACAGTATTCAACGATGTAATTAACAAGCATCATCAATTTACCGACTTGTTGTTCTTACACTCAATTAATATTATAATTACTGAATCCATCAAGACTATGAGGTTTGAGAATAGACTCCGCTGCAATTGTATTTATAGACGAATCAGAGCTCCGGCGTTAAAAATATCATCAACAAGAAAAAACAAGTGATCGTAAACTGTTTTAGTGGTCAGATCGCATTTTTGACAGGTTATTGGAACGTAAGGCGTTGCCAGAAACCTTTTCACTGAGAACCTGAGCGTAGTTTCATTTCACTTCATTTTCAGGAGACGTAGGAAAAAGTTACGATATCCAGATCAAAAGCTTATACTTCTCTGACCGTGATGTTTTTGTTGGCATGAATAACATTGAAGAATTCTCAATAATTATTCGGTTTGTGAATTTTTACGGGACTTGTTACGTCAATATTGCGGAGGTGCTATGCCAGAAAACCGATTCAATTACAAATTATGAGACATAGGCCATTTGAAATTCAATTTTTCATTTGGCCCGGCAGTTTCCACATAATTAATCAATTTTGGTCGTTATAATTTATTATTTTGACGAAAATATTACTAAGAATATTCCCTGTTTATTCTTCAAGAAATTCTTCATGAATATGCTATTGAATAGAATAAGTTTCCCCCAATTTCGTTATCCAAAATAAATCGAGCTAAAACTCAAAATATTTTTTTTGCTCAAAAACAATATGTTTAACGAACATTCTTTCAGTGTTATCATGTATATTCTTGTTTTGTTTCAGTTCTTTGGGACTATTGGCATCTAAAAATAAGAATGAAGCGCCACGGCGGGCATTCGTAGAACTATCAATATTGACATGGAATTATTTGGTTGTATTGTTTATGAGTATATCTGCTTCATTCAATTTTGAATTTCCATCAATATAACCTAATTTTAGAAATATAGAGTGAACGAGTGTATTACTGTGTAAAATATAATTTTATTTTCTGTGAAGACGGTCATCATTTGTTTCAATGAATTTCAGCCATAGTGAGAGATGAATCAGTTTATGATAATAATAATAATAAATTTATTTTACTTAGAGATAAATAGTTAACAATTGTATAAGGAATGATCGAGTAAATCAATGAGGACATTTAAACTAGGATACAAATACATATGCAATTCAAGAAAAAGAAACAATCCTTCTTAATTACTCTGAAAACGAATTTACATCACACAAGCACTTAGAAATTAGATATTCCTTTAGCTTTCTCCTGAATTGAGGTAATGGAAGGATTTTGATTTCATTAGCAAGTAGATTATATATAGGTACGTGGACCTGCGAAATTGGGCTTTTGAGGAAATTAAGGAAAACAATTTTGTTTGTTGAATAGTTTAATTACCTTCATTTCATTATATTCAAACAGTGCTTTTTCTATTCACAAGAGCATTCTTCAGTGGGGTTTTCTTTGTTTAGACCTTAGTTCCTTGTCTCAAACTTCCAGTTCTACTACTAGAACTAGAACATTCTGGTTGTTCCTCCTTTCTGGTAATAAATCCAACAGGAAAATTTCTGGTAGGCACAGCAGTATTCTTCAAAAACTTCCTCTGTTATGAACTGGGGTCTGTTAACGATTAACCCCATGAATTTAACCTAACCTACAAGTTTTGTGTAATCCTTACTCACCTCGTTGAAAATAATCGTCATCTACAAAACGCAAGCAGCAAACTTTCATATTTTCTGCGACTGGTTTAGTGGTTTACCGATTTTAAGTTTCAGTTGCCAGGCTTTTCGTCGATCCATCAACACTTTGTCACTTTACTCCTCGATTTCCCTTTTAACCAAACACGAAATATACACCTAGCTTGAGAAAAGGCATATACAGGGTGAATCCTGTTGAACTGTACATACTTCACACAGAGATATAGGACACTTCGCTGGTTTCAAAAAGACCCCACATGAAAGGTCTCAAACGATTCGTTTGAATTATACAGGGTGATTTCCAGTTTTGGGTCATATTTTCAAAATGCTCTATTGGACGAACGAATAATCACAAATTTATCAAATTTGGTACGTAGGAGGACTGTACCAATCTCCATACAGCTGAGTTAACAGAATATCAGTTTCTAGGACCGGACTCTATTTTTCTGATATTATCGGAATTTATGAAAAAAAACACCCTGTAGATGAGAAAGTCAAAAACCTGTCATGACAGTTCAAACTACACTGAAAACACTTCAATGAAGAGTAATAAAATCACTTGGCACACCTACAAATTTAGAGAAAAAAATATTGAATATGCGTTCTCTGAGACAAATTTTTTGGACGGCCTAATTCACATGGAAAACCATACCATGTATCAAAAGTTGAAGACAGGAGAATATTATCATTTATATCATCCTTTCGATATTCAAATATTCCAATATTCAGGTAATTTTGTCAGTTTCCAGGACCGGACCCTATTTTTCTGATATTATCGGAATTTATAAAGAAAATCACCCTGTAGATGAAAAAGTCAATAAACCTGTCATGGCAGTTCTAACTGCACTAAATACTCTTCAATAAAGAGTAATAAAATCACGTGGCACACCTACAGATTCAGAGAAAAAAAATTGAATATGGGTACTCGGAGATAATTTTTTTTGTACGGCCTAATTCACAAAAAAAACATACCCAAATGTATCAAAAGTTGAATATTAATGGTTAAGATCTTCTACGCATTCAAGTATTTCAATATTCAGGGACGGACTCCCATTTCAGATTGGGATTTTTCAATAGATGATAGGTCGAAAGATTCGCCCTGAATATGGAACAGCCCAAAAAACTAGTTGAAGAACTATACCGAAATGCATGAAAAGTCGAATATTATCAGGTTATATCCACTCCCCATGAAAGTATTCCATAATCCCTGGAATATGGAATACTTTCATGGGGAGTGGACTTTTCATGCATTTCGGTATAGTTCTTCTACTAAACTTCAGCCGCCCAAAAAAATTATCTCTGAGTACGATTATTCAATTTTTTTTTGAATCTATTTGTGTGTCTCGCGATTTCATGAAAATTTCTCGTAGGTTATTTAATGTTGTTCGGTCTCCCGTAACAGTTTTTTAGGGTGTTCCATATTCAGGGCGAATCTTTCGACCTATCATCTATTGAAAACCCCAATCTGAAATGGGAGTCAGTCCCTGAATATTGGTATACTTGAATGCGTAGAAGATCTTAACCATTAATATTCAACTTTTGATATATTTGGGTATGTTTTTTTTTGTGAATTAGGCCGTACAAAAAAAATTATCTCGGAGTAGGTACCCATATTCAATTTTTTTCCTCTGAATCTGTACGTGTGCCACGTGATTTTTATTGAAGAGTATTTAGTGTAGTTTGAACTGCCATGACAGGTTTATTGACTTTTTCATCTACAGGGTGATTTTCTTTATGAATTCCGATAATATCAGATAAATAGAGTCCGGTCCTGAAAACTGACGAAAATTACCTGAATATTGAAATATTTGAATATCGAGAGGATTTACACTGATAATCTTCTCCTGTCTTCAACTTTTGATACATTTGGGTATGGTTTTCCATGTGAATTAGGCCGTCCAAAAAATTTATCTCCGAGTACGCATATTCAATATTTTTTTCTCTAAATTTGTAGGTGTGCCAAGTGATTTTATTACTCTTCATTGAAGAGTTTTCAGTGTAGTTTGAACTGTCATGACAGGTTTATCGACTTTTTCATCTACAGGGTGTTTTTTTTATAAATTCCGATAATATCAGAAAAATAGAGTCCGGTCCTGAGAACTGATATCTGTTAACTCAGCTATATGGAGGTTGGTACAGTCCTCCTACGTAGCAAATTTGATAAATTTGTGATTATTCGTTCGTCCAATAGAGCATTTTGAAAATATGACCCAAAACTGGAAATCACCCTGTATAATTCAAACGAATCGTGTGAGACCTTTCATGTGGGGTCTTTTTGAAACCAGCAAAGTGTCCTCTATCTCTGTGTGAAGTATGTACAGTTCAACAGGATTCACCCTGTATATATAATTTGGAATTTTTTCTCACAGAGAACACTGAGGAACTGAACAATAGCGATTTGAATGAATTATACTCAAAAAGTCATTAATAGTTTTGAATATTCACATAAATCTCGATAACACAATGCAAAATGAAAGAATCATGTCAAGTTAAGTTTTATAATAGACTAAGACTAAGAATAATAATAAGCTTGAAAAAGATCTAACGAATTGTTAGACAATTGACTCCCTCAGTAATAGATCAAAGCAAAGCTATCGATTATTTTCTTCAAAGAACTGTCAAAAATGAAAATAATATTAAAAAATTGACTAAAAGTCGCTCTTCTGAGAGTTGCAAGTTTTTAAGTGTTTTCTGACGAAAGCTGGCGAAAGTTGGCCGAAACGTTGAATGTTCTATCATCAAGAATTTCACGACTGGTCTTCCAGATGTTTCCATGTGCTCCAGTTTCCGAAAGTGGGATCAGCCTTCATGTCCCCTATCCTAAAGTTACCAGCGCATGAACTCATCATTTACCTACTTTTCTCTACGACTGCGAATTACGTATTGCATCTCATTGTATATCGATGCCGTTGGGCATTTCAGGTCGATAAAAGAAAGAATTTTCACGTTACTATTTCTGGATGGACCGAACTTCAGACAGTTATCGAAAATGTAAACATGACTAATGCGAACTTATTTTTGGATGGTTCTTTTGGTGGGAGTGTAGCAGGGTTACTCAGGATTGAAATATTCGAGGTGGCATCATCGAAGAATAATGGTGAATAAAATATTTCGTATATTTTCTCTATTAAGATTATCCATTCAATTGGTGTCGGTTTTACATTCTCCATTTCAGTGAGATCCTATATTTTTCGGAAGAAAGTGATTGAGCCTGAAGTAAATGATCATATCTATAATTATCATTTATTTCTCTTTCAGGTGATGTTGAATGACAGAAGAAGTAAATTTCGCAGTTTAAAAAATGGTTTACCTCAAGGATCTGTCCTGTCTCCTTTACTGTTCAATATTTATACATGTGACATCCCCTCCAACGTCCCGAAAATTTATGTATGCAGATGATATAGCTTTGACTACACAAAGTTCATCACTTTCACAGGCAGTAAATGTACTGAGTCATGATCTTGAAATTTTAAATGGATATTTCAAAAAATGGGGGCTTCAACCAAACCCAAATAAAACTGAAGTTTCAACCTTTCACCTAAACAACAGAGAGGCAGATGTACAACTAAATATTCAATTTGAAGGTATCAGACTTAAACACAATAATATCCTAAATATCTTGGTGTAACACTTGATCGAACCCTCACATTTAAACAACACTTGAACAATGTCGCCTCCAAAGTGAAAACCCGATCAAATCTTATTCAAAAACTGCGAATTCTTCTTGGGGAGCCATTGCTAAAAATTTAAGAATAAGTGCACTTGCTTAGTCTATTCTGCCGCAGAATATTGTGCTCCCGTTTGGATCAATAGTCATCATACCAATTTGGTTGATATCCAACTCAATCAGAGAATGAGAGTCATTACTGGAACTTTAAGAACTACTCCTACAGCATGGCTTTCAGTCCTCAGTAACCTAGCTCCCCCAAAACGGAGACGGCTCTCTGCTCTCAAGTTTCAAAATGATAAACTAATGAATAATCCAATGCTTAATTTTCATAATGATACTGAACTTCTTACAAATCCTCAATTGAGACTGAAGTCAGGCTACCCCCGGTCAGAACAGCCAACCAACTTACTAATCTTTCCATCAAAGAACTATGGCGCACAGAGTGGAGACATCAAGAGGTCAGAAACTCCAATCTAATAGAAGACCCAACATCAAAAGTAGAAGGTTTCTACCTTGGACGTAGAGATTGGATCAAGGATCAACTTAAATAGAATAAGAACATGCCATGGTATTTGCAACAAGTCTCTCACGCTGTGGGGAAGAGCTGAAGACCCATCATGTCCTAGGTGCAACGCTGCTAAACATACTGTTTTACATATGGTGTTGGAATGTCCTGATACCCGATTTGTAGGCAGTCTACAGGACATTCATAACCTCACTCCGACCGCACTCGCCTGGCTGAGTTCAAGCAATTTGAAACTTTGACCTACTTTATTTTTTGAATTTTATTAATTTATATAATTGGTTCTTTTATTACTTTATTTTAATTTGTCAGGCTGCCCGTAATACTCGATTCAAGTATTTACCGTTGCCTACCATACTAAAGAATTAAGCTCCTCTAAACGATAAGAGAGAGACAAGACTAGAATAAGGAAGTAAGACAACTGAATTCAGTGTGTTACAGCAAGTGATTGTCTCGACTATTCATCTGTGCAACTGGAGGGAAGAATTCTCTGTCTGATGCATTGTATATCGTATATTTCAGATGTGAACTTCCAAACCTGTATACGATATACAATGCATCAGACAGAGAATTCTTCCCTCCAGTTGCACAGATGAATAGTCGAGACAATCACGTGCTGTAACACACTGAATTCCGTTGTCTTACTTCAACATTCTAGTCTTGTCTCTCTCTTATCGTTTAGAGGAGCGTAATGGTAGTATGGTAGGCAACAGTAAATACTTGAATCGAGTATTACGGGCAGCCTGACAAATTAAAAATTCTATACGGTTAGTGCACGTTCCCTGCGATACTGCGATAAGAGAGAGACGAGACTAGATTATTGCAATAAGACAGTTGAATTCATTCAGTTATCGCACTTGATTATCTCGCCTATTCATCTGTGCAACTGGAAGGAAGAATTCTCTGTCTGATGCATGTATATCGTATGTTTCGACGTAAATTTCCAAATCTGTATATTTATTTCTATGGATATTCATTCTTCTCCTAAAACAACACTCAATGGCAAAAAACTCGGCCACTTTATAATTGACCGAAGTTCGTTGTCCAAGAACTCTCGTGATTTTTCAACGATTCCAACTGTTTCTGCATCAAGAACAAACTTCAGAAAAGTTTTCCAATATGTTGAAAGCATGTAAATATAGGGTGGAAAAAACATGTAGCTGTAGTCTAATTTCTTAATACCCTGTGGGACAGTCATCATTGAGTTTTTATCTTACCTTGATTTATTTTGAAGATACACGTTTTCAAATAAAAGCCTCAAATTGTATGAATACAATTTTTCTACACTCACCAACAAAATAATCGATCTAGTCAAAAAACTGATGAAGTTGGTTAATTCATAAATATGTAATTTCAAGTCCCATTCAAATAATTTTTTTTTGTAGGTATGTTAATCCTTAATCAATCACCAGTTTTGAATTTCGAGAAAACTCGCGTTCATCATTTTATACAGGGTGAAAAAAAAATTGTTGTTTCACCCTAACTTCAGAACCACCCCTGGTGTGTTCCAGTTGTTCCACCGTGTGATTTCTTATTTCATCATCAAAACACATTTTCTCTTGACAATTTAATTCTTCATTCATAACAATAGCTGTTTTTTTGTTAAAGATACAGGGTTTTCAGAGCAACATTAAACTGCACAATTTCGCTATGGCTATGAAAGTAGCAGCACGTTGGCTGCACCACCTGTAGAACACCACCAGACTGGACCAGCGTACTCGAAAACCGGTATGACAGGTCTTAAAAATGTTCCCAAATGTGCGGTGGTCGCAGCCTCTGAATGACTTGTGGAACTATAGGTGAGTTGTTTGACTTTCGCTGACACACGTTCAATATGGGCCAACCAACTGAGGTCATCAGAAACCGTGACATCAAAGTCGTCAAACTGAAAAACGGGAGCCAAATAGTGACCACCAATATTGTAGCGGAGCCGTTGGTTGTTTTAACACATATGGAGAATAAAGCGCTTGCTCGTGTTGAGTGATAGTAACCATTCATCGCACCACTTCATCAAATTATTCAAGTCTTCTTAAAGGGTACATAGTTGGAGATTGGACAATTATATAACTCAACATCATCCGCGCGAAAACTTATGTTGTGGATGTGCTTTGGCGGGGGAGGTCGGAGGTATAGAGTAGAAAAAGTAATGGCCCCAAAACGAAACCCTGGGGTACACCAGACAGAACAGGCCAAGCAATGAGGAGAGTACACCACCAACTCTAACACTATATGAGCGATTTGACAGAAAAGCTCGCAACCAACAACAACGAACTTCAGCAAATTTTTTGGAGGCCGAATTTTTTGACGATGAGTGTAGAAGAATCATCTTCTTAAAACTAAAGAAAGGAAATTTCAGTTTTATGTTTGATCTCTTTTTACCTACGCGTAAATCCACGATTCGTCGCTCATGCCCTCTACTCAAAAACTCTTAATTCAAGTAACAGCTAAGTGAGTTATTATTTTTCTAATTCCATAAAACTTCGAGTGGTCATTATAATTTGAAAATTTCAATTTCAGCCTTGAAAAAGGAACAAGCCATTCGAAACGTTGGCGATGCTGTGAATGTAATTTATGAAAAAACCTCCCAATTCCCTGTGACATTTCCAATCACGGGCTCCAAATATATTTTCGAAAAACTTTTCTCTTTTAATTTTGATACCCCGTATATCAGAAACAATGCGTAAGAGACCCAAAGTTTCTTATGAATTTTATATGATATAATGATCTTTGGATTACCATCCTGAATTAACGGAACTTCATTTTCATACACCTTGTATATACTTCATTTAGAGAAACCTTGTATATTAATAATATATGTAAGGAAGTCACTGGAGTCAGGGCAGAGAGTAAAGGTTAGTGAAATAAAATAAATAATAAATTTTTTATATTCATATATCATATAATTATTCATGATGAATTTATGCCATTAATTGATATAATATTCTAGAATGTTCAACATTGATGTATCGCTGAATCAAGTTCACAAGTTCTCTTCAAGTATCTTCTAGTACTTATTTTCATTATTCTTCAGATCCACCTCGTCATTTTTGCGATTCTTGTAAACGAGAAGGTACTCCAGAAGCCTTCCTACCATTCGTTGATCCCTTAGAGAAGCCAGACGTTCTTCCTCTCTCAGTTTCTGTCTCCTTTTCCTGAATACGAGCCTCAAACACATCTCAACGACCTCTATGAGTCCGATTACAGATAAGCCCAAAAATAAGCCCAAAGATCCTCCCAAATCAGCAATGAAAGAGCTCAAATCGTAGCTGACTATTTGTTCAACGATAGTTAAGATGTTGGATGTGTAGCATAAATATACAAGGGAATTTGGTACGACAGCTGTTTTTCTTTGAAGTATTTTGGGTAGATATAGATAGAGATGACATGGCTTAGGACAGTTGCAGTCTTTGGAAAATGTTTTTCTTTCGCTGCGAAAGAAAATAAAAAATATAAAATCAAGTGACTAGTTTAGTTCAAAGAGGGGTTACAGTTCACTGCTACCTTAAGGTCTATTGTGCCCCTTAAAGAGCTGTTCTGGCCAAACCCTTCACAGCTCGTCGTTCTGTGTACATGAAAGAAATCGATTTCGACCTGCTCAGGCTGAAACCCAGAAAAACTCACTTTTTTGAAAATAATTTTCAGAACACATTGTCAGAAGCTAACTGCCTTCACACCCACGTAAAGGTGCAGATGGTCAATAACTTCCAGACAGTCACTTTATTTGATCTAGGATGATTCGCGATAATCATGTGAAGGATATCCTCTATCATGATACTAGCGAAACGTATGACTTAACACCACTACAGAGGTAAGAAGTCACCTTAAAATTTACAAATAACATATACATATACATAGATCATCATGTGGAGGATACCCTCTTTTTGTATGTGTAATCGTCATTATCTGAAGACTAGCTCGGCTATCTCCTGAACATAAACCTAAATTTTGGCAATGGGTAGAATGCTTACGAAAGTGGCTTTTACCACAATAGGCGACTTTTGGCGATGTAAACTACAGCTCACCATAGTTACATGTTGACAGTTAATACACGTATGTTCTGTCAAATCATCACGTTGTTATTGACTGTGCCTAATATGGGAACAGCTACGTAGTTTTATTACTAATTTATTTGCAAAAATGTTTTTTAAATCAAAGGCAATACTTCAGTGCGACTTCTATATATTTTTTTTATCAACTGTTTTTCAACACATAGATGATATTTTAAAATCTAATTATTCACATAGAACTAAAAACTGTATCTATGTTTGGACCACAAAACTATAATGTATTTTATATTTAATCATAAAGGAATCGCATCTATCACAAATATATTATGCCTCTACAACGTGATATTTACATAGTTGACAGAAAATACGTGTATTAACTGTCAAGTATGTAACTATGGTAAGCTGTAGCTACATCGCCAAAATTCGCCTTATGTCACGATTTCGTGTTCCAACTACAAAGTGATAGTCGACAAGAAAGGTTTTGAAGATATTCAAGCAAACAAGAGTTCTATCCTGCATGAAGCAGAAAGTAATGAAGATTTTTTACTAAAATATCGCAAATGAAAAAGTGGAAAATATTTATCTAATTTCCAGAACATATATTGATTATTTCTTGAGAAACCTAAGGGGGAGCAAGACTTTTGTCGATGTGAGAATATTCGGTAATAATTATATTTCCAGGTCATCTCTTATCGAAAATACAGGGTGTTTCATTGGGAAACCTAAAAAAGTGGAGGATGAACAAAGCACCTCTAGGGGGTTCCGAATATATTATATTTTATGGCTGTTTTATCAATTTAGCCGATTTATTTGAGTGGCTATAACTTACGAACCACGCAGTATATTTTTATGATTTTTGTTACGAACATTAAACTACTTCTACACGAGTGACCTGACTATCTGCCACTTTGGAAATCCAGGTCTGGATTTAAAAAAAATTCATATGACTTCGCATCCCTAAAACAACACCTGTATTGTTGAATTTTCGGTATAAGAGTTAATGTTTTGAAAAAGCACGAAAAACTCAAGCGAACTATGTACTTTTTATTGTCGCGAAAGTTCTTTGTCTACATCTTTTTAACTTCACATTTCAGGATTATGCATTTTGACAATAAAAAATAGATGATTGTCTACTTTGGGTGCTCATAACTTTCTAATTACCCGGAATATTTTCATGAAATTTGGTACGCATATTCTAGTATTTCTACACTAGTGACCGAAGCTTCAATCACTGAAAAATTCAAGGTCCGGATCAAAAAAACACCTGTATATTTGGGTTTTTAAGATATACTATGATATTTGGGAACAGCACAAAAATCTAACACCAACGGTGTATTTTTATTTTCTCGTATATTTTCATTGACTAGGTTACTTGATTTGAATTCGAAATTTCAGACATTTGGATATTCACAAATTTCCCCTTGAAAACATGGAGTCAAAGAATATATGTCATATTGTTTGCATACTCATGGTCGTAAGTTATGGCCACTCAAATAAATCGGCCAAATTGCTAAAACAGCCTGGATCTCCGTAATAAAACTGGTTAGACCCATAAAATATAGTATATTCTGAACCATCTAGAAGTGCTTTATTCATACTCCATTTTTTTCCATTTCCCAATGACACACCCTGTAAATCACCATCTGCGAAGAAAAGTTTGGAATATACATTTCGAGCTATTTATTCAGGACTCTTAAAATTTATGAAACTTAGCTTAGGTTTTTTGTAAATAGTTTTATTTCATGAAATTGTATCAAGTTTGCATCTGACTCTTATTCAAACATGAAATCATTACCTGTATAAAGCAAAATTCATATCGTCTATAATGTCCGAATTATTACAGGAAGGAAATATCAAATTTCCTTTCATCCAAGGTAACGAACATTGATGTTTTCTCATGAGTTTATCATGCATACACTCCTCCCAACACTAAAAAGAGTTGATAAATAAATAATGTGTAATGATATTCGTGTAATACATGCCCTTGATTGACTGTAATTCCTGGAAGGAACGCATGGTTCATCCGGATGGTCTACCATATGGAATTCCTTCACTTCTAAATTTAAATAGATGTTCTCTCCAGGTTCCACGGAAACATATTGAGAGAACGTTTCCATCTGTTCTGATTGATCTGTGGAAATGAAAATCTGTTTCTGGTGTTCTTGAATGTGAAATGATTAAGGTAGTGAATACTGCTTCTTTAGAATTATAGCCGAATAAATAAAGAGAAAAGTACGTAAATGAGTATAAATATATATATAGAACACTAACAACTACGAGGAAATATTTTTGCTACAGTTGAAAAGGTATATATATATATATTCTTTTGAAATCAAGAGCTAACATAATACAATACATAAAACAAAAATAAAAAATCCCTAACTGAGGTTGGTGCAAAACGGGGTACCATACTATTTTTTCGTATGATACCAGAGCTCAGGGAAAAACCCCAGTAGAAAAAACCCTGTCTCGCCGTTTCAACAAAAATGACACTTAAAAACTATAAGAATATTGAAGGATTCTTCTTCATTCAGACCGAACGATAACCCTCTCCAGGATGCCTTCGGAATTCTGAAAACGAGAAAATCAAAGCAGTAAAAAGGAACTCTATTAAATCGATTTAAAATTAATAACCCAATTCAAAAACGAATCGGTAATTTCATGTATAGCTCTCAAGCCATCCTGAAATTTATATATGGAACAGTTATTTATCAGGTGTTCAATTGTCTCCTCTGCTTCTCCGCATTCGCAACTAGGACTCTCAACTGAATTCCATCTGAAAAGCATACTATTGCAACGTCCATGACCTGTTCTTATACGATTGAGAACAGTCCATATTTTCCTTGGAAGATCAAATCCAGGAACTTTATTCGAGGGATCAGTTATTAAATCTTTGTTCTAACAGTAATAAATCCTTTTTTTCCCAAGAAAAATTTTGTCATGATTGCCATAAAGCCCTAGTGACTTGCTGAAAACTAAATTCATAAGCAATAAGCATCAAGTTAGATAATTCAACCTTGATACGTTTTCCATTTGAACCCAAGTAATTTCATTACGAAGCACAATTCATTTGTGAATGCAATTATTCGCGATGTTTTCAAAATTGATTGACATTAATCGACATATCGAATTTCGAACTATTCGCGGAAAATAGTATTTTTACCTGGTAGGAAAAGTCACATTCCTGGACACTGTTGTTGTCGCTTGCCGCTCGATTAATATGTTAGGTTTTACTCACCAGGTAAACAATATACTATTTTTATGTTATCGTTTCGTATTTGTTAATTTTTTTGGTGAAAATAATTTCATTATAAGCATTTCAAGTATCTTTTGAAATGCTGTGTTCCACGCGTTAGTCTGAGGAGTGTTTCGCTCATAGTCTCTTATCATTGAATTTCGGTTACCATGAGCATTAAAAGAATAAAAATAAGTTCAATATTTTTCTACCAGAAATGCTTAATGATAGAATAATTTTAGTATAATGAATGCTATTTTTCTGAGATAATTTAGTATTAATCATTATTCTATTCGATAAGCATTCGACAGCGGAAGTTATTGCCAATGAAATAATTGAGGGAAGGGAATCAATGAATCAGATTTCAGGTAAATTTCTGAGGAGAAATCGTCAGAAATGAAAACAGCAATTCCTCATTCGAAATATACTTTATAATTCAGTATCTATAGTATTCCCGGAAACCCAAAAAGGTCGTACCCCCATCAGCAGTCCCACCATCACCAGAAGCTCAGCTCCTTGACAGCTTCAGGAGCTTTCTGGTAATTTTTAGGAATGGTTAGTCCAGGAATTTTACTTCAGAGAGTTATTCTATTATCCATCTCCCATTGTCAGACTGCTCTCTTATATTCGTCTTTTCCAAGCCCACACAAAGGCTCTGATCCAACAGGTGTTAACTTGCGAGTTCATCGGCTTTCTGATTTCCTTGAGCACCACAACGCCCTGGCATCATAGTAGAGTCACTTAATTGCCTCTTGCCAGTTGCTTCATGGTGTTACGCCACTCCCAGCAGAGCAGTGTCCTCTGGGCTGCGTTCACAAATTTACTCCAAGCATTCAGAAACTCACTTTAGCCTGTCAGAGTATGTACTCTCGATCGTTCAGAAACTTTCTCGGAGTAAGCTCCTTATACCCTGAGCCATTGGGCATCCTTGAATGGACGTTAGAAAATTCCAAGTGTAACTGTCTATATAAATGCAATAGCAATGTTTTGATCTTGATTTAATTAGCTCTGTCCAATTCTGTTATTAAAATTTTGCAATCAATATGCAGAGTTAATCATGCTTTTGCGAGTAAACCTGTTACAAACGGTATCTGAGAATCTACTGATTGAATAATTTGCAATCTCTGAAGAGCCCTGAATAATATAAGAGATAATATCAATTGTCTACAATGAACCAGAAGCTAGTAAAAAGGTAAAAGTAACCGGTAATAGAAAGTTCATCTTAATCTATTTAACTCAACCTAACATAATTATAGTATTCGTTTTGAGGACTTTTGTGCTCCTGAGCTGTTCCAGTGCTTGTGCGCAACCTATGGCAAGCCGTATTTCGAGCTTTTGAGTTACTCAGGAGCACGAAACTCTTCAAAACGAATAGGCTAAATATGTCTGGCGATGACGTTTGTCAGAGTAGAGTTTCTGAACGACGACCAAACTGCATTCACTCCGCCATACACCGCCATACTCTTACTTTACTCTCAAAGTAAGTTCGTGAACGCACCCCTTGGTGATGTATGTATACATGCGCCTTATATGTTCTGTGCATGCGCCCCTTGAGGTTTACTTGAATTACGTTTGGAAGAGAATAGGCTATTTTCTTTTCACCATAATGTTATGTTGATGAAAACATTCACGTTTCTAAACAACAAAACAAATACTAACCAGTAATAAATTCTGAATTATCGTGTAAAAAAACGTCGAATCCTAGACTGATATCCTGAGCATTCTGGACTGTATCATCCGTTGAGTTTGCATTTTCATCATCAGGACCTATAACAAAGTTTCCATGGGAAAACTGAAAATTGTCAACACATAATTCAAATACCTTCACTTTTCCACTTAGTAAAATCAAAAATCTTTCTCCTAGTGAAATCATTTTCTGACATGTTTTTCGTGTTGTCCATTACAATTTTACCCCCTAGAAAAAAAACCATACCACCTTCCACCGAAAATTTGGATGATAGGTTGGTTGTACTGAACGTGTAACAGTTTCCCAACTTGAGGTACAAATTGGACGTGACATTCAGGCCTGAAAAGATAAGCTCAAAAATTTATAGTTGTAACTTATAGAGATTATCTCACTTTTGCTTCCAACCATTGAATTGTATCCATAAAACTGCAATGTTTCGTTCATGGAATAGGTCGTTTCTTCCATAAACTCGTCTAAAGAATATTCTGAAAACTTGAAATTGGAAAACGCTGCCTTATTACTTGGCTCCGTTCTTTTCCTCATGCCATATTTCTGAAGTTAACCGAGAAATATGATTATTATTTATTGATGCAATACACTATGGGTAATTTCAATGGAATACACACATCTTCAAAATTTTTGAGTGACTACACCCTTCTGTAGGTCCCGAGGTAGGTCCTCAATAAATGACTTCCAAGGGCTGTTAAAGATACCGTTCGATTTCTTCGAATGAAATTTGGAATATTATTATAGTCTTGCCTTGCGGTTGTTTCCTGGGTCGACCAGTCGCAGTCTTACGGGCAACGCTGTCGATTTCCAGGAAAAGGCTTGCTATGCCCCCGTGTAATATTCAAAAGTTGGTGGTTCGATAAAGCTTCTTGATGTAAAGCTTCTTGCCCGGTCAAACTGAAAAATGTCCGGACATTTGCCACGGAATACTCTCATTAATAAATAACTTGTAGTAACCTGTATTCTCCCGAACAAGGAGCATGTGTTGCTGGTTTATTATTTTCATTCAAGTGGTGGGATAGTGAAGATTCCAAACAAAAAATTGTCGTGTTGACTTCAAAAAGTTGTTGACCAAGACTTCAGACGATGTGGTTTCTCGCTTGTTATTTAAGATAGAGCCTTGTGGTTTCCACGTTCCTGTCCTACTTTTTCGTGAAAACCAAGTTGGTCTAATCAGATTTTGCATAAATGTTTCCGTTCAAGAGATACAGGGCGATTTTGGAAATTAATACTTTACGTACCCCTCCTTTATTTCCGAAGTTATTAGAAATACTGCTGAGCTGAAAACTACGTCTGAATCAGAATTCTGCGTAGAATCCAGTGAAGTACTCATTTTTTTTCGGGGTATGGTTTTGAAGATTCAACAGAGAACTATATTTTTTAAAGAACATCCTATATTATTACTTCGTTGAATTCTTTATTTTTTCCCTTCAAAATGATGTATGATGTATTGAGGTAGGATGTTCAGAAATGTGAAAAAAACACTAAAACATCAAATAATGATGATTTTTTGTTGATGAGCAATGGATTTCCCAAGTTTCAATGAGAGGAATTTTACTTTTGATGTTTAAAAGTAATAGGTCATCGTTAATACAAACATCCTTGGTGTTTTTATGGCAACTATGCATTTGGGAGCAATGTTTTTTCCAGTAGGCATTGGAGAGATGAAAACCAATCTGATCTAGCTGTCAAAGTCACCTGATCTGTCTGTATTAGACTTTTTTGTTTGGGGCTATTTGGAAAATAAAATATACAGTAAAAGACACAACAGTCCCGAAAAACGTCGTGCATCAACAGAGGCAGTGTTCCAGGATTCACAACACCTCCCTAGTATAATATTAAATGCACTCAGGCGTATTGAAAGGGTTTGTCAATTATGTATAAGGGAAACTGGACAGCAATTTGAACAGTTTAATCTGTAAGATATTATGCAATGTATATGAATTTTCGTATTTTTTATTTGTTAGGTAGGTACCTACCTATGTTTTGTTTTTCGTGTTAGTATTTAGTGTATTATCTTTGTTTCCTTGCTCTACTATAAATAAAAATCACAAATGAAAATTATCCAATTGATTGATTTTTTATATGGAAAATACATTGCCCATTAACAAAAAAAACATCATCATTTGATGTTTTTGTGGTTTTTTGACATTTCTGAAGATCCTTCCTACATAGTATCAAACATCATTTTGAAGGAAAAAATAACGAATTCAACGAAGTAATAATATACAGGGTGTTTCATAAAAAAAATATAGATTTGTGTTGAATCTTCGAAACCATAACCCGAAAAAAAAATGAGTGCGCCATTGGATTCTACTCAGAATTCTGATTCAGACGTAGTTTTCAGTCCACATTATTTCTTATTACTTCGGAGATAAAGGAGGGGTTCGAAAAGTATCAATTTCCAAAATCGCCCTGTATCTCTTGAACGGAAACAGTTATGCAGAATCCGATTAGATTAACAGAGTTTCACGAAAAAGTAGGACTAGAACGTGAAAACCGCAAGGCTCTGTCTCAAATCACAAGCGAGAAGCCTGGCAGTCTCACCCAAAATGGGATGCACTCAGAGACAGAGTTGTCTCTGGATGCCACTGTACATTCAACTTGAAGGAGGGGACAATATGAAGCTGTTAAAATAACAAATATCGAAGGAGCGCTATCGTTCTGAGTATCCACAGATAGCTGCTTAGGCTTCTTGATTCTCATTTTGTGCTCAACAACTATGATGTTTTATTATCATCCGATATGGTTGCGCCATCTCGAATAATCTTGACGAATAATTCTCCACTAAAATGCAGAAACCCCAAATCATAACGTTGATGTTCCACCGTCCATTTCAATACAGGAAATACATCGCCAGATATTCGATTCTCTTCGGTATCTATTTAACATATTCGCTATAGGTGTTATCGAGGCGATAGTGCCCAATAAGAATGTTTAAAGTAGATAAAAACTTTGCTCTTACTGAGCTACAGCAGAGCTAAAGAGAGATTTCTCAAATAATTCGATTCTACATGAATTTTTTGGCAGAATGAATCCATACCAAACGGTTATTTGGGGATGTATTATTATAGATTTACACCTCGAAGCTGTGATCAGTAAGGGCCAGAGAGCTCTCTTCATATGCCAGAGGATGGTCGGAGGTACGTGGGGATTAAAACCTGAACTAACGAATTGGATTTACAAATCCATTGTTCGGCCAATCGTGAGCTACGCGGCTCTCATTTGGTGGCCAAGAGCAAAACTAGTTTCGGGACAACTAGCCCTAGGAAAACTACAAAGAACAGCGTGTCTAGAGATTTTTCTGGAAAGCGAGGCGGCCAGATGGGCTCTCCGAGTAGCAAGGGAGCGGGAGCTGAAAATTGGTGACTACTCAGGGCACCTCCGCATTCTAAATGAGTGTAAGAAGCTTCAGGATGTAGTCACAGACAACCTTCCCTTGAGACACGAGTTTCAGAAAAACTTTACCACGACATTCCCAAGTCGTGACCAATGGGCTAATAAAGAATTAGTTTTCCCCAGAGGGTCTACGGTATTTTATACTGATGGCTTGAAAACTGAAGACGGACGAGTCGGAGCCGGTGTTTACGGTCCCTCAATCCAATTAGCCATACCAATGGGTCTCTGTCCTTCGGTTTTTCAGGCAGAGACACTTGCTATAAGGGAGTGCGTTGCGCTCTGTGCGGAACGCAACTACCAAAGAAAGGAAATATATATAGCATCTGACAGCAGAGCAGCCCTGCTAGCGCTTGACTCTCTACAAGTGAAGTCAAAGTTGGTCTGGGAATGCAAAACGTCACTTAACCTACTCGGAGAAAAGAACCAGGTCAATCTCATCTGGGTGCCTGGTCACTCCGGGATTCACGGCAATGAAGCGGCAGACCGACTGGCCAGGGAAGGAGGGACAACCCCCTTCACTGGACCAGAACCGTTTTGCGGCTTCCCAGCCAGTCATCAGGCAATGGCTATTAAGGACTGGGAACAAAAGAGGAAGCTTATGTCCTGGCGTACGACCAATGGTCAAAAGCAAGCTAAGTCACTTCTCTCTCACTCGACGAGCTGGACCAAGAAAGTCCTCTCACTCAGCAAATTGGAACTGAGGAAACTGACGGGCGCTCTCACTGGGCACTGTCCTGTGAGGTATCACTTAAAAAACATGGGAAAGGCGCCCGATAGTACATGTCGCTTCTGTCAAGAAGCCACCGAGACAGCTAGACAGCTTCTATGTGAGTGTGAAGCTGTTCACCAGAAACGGTTACGGCATCTTGGCTCCAGGTTCCTAAAGCCTGAACAAGTAATGGATGTGGCCCCCAGAAAGGTGGTGAAGTTCATTGAGACTTTGCTGCCGGACTGGTAAACAGCGCGGGGATGCACAATAGATCTTAAGGTCAAGGTGCTCGCAAGGTCGGTTTTGATCTGTCGCCCCTCCTCTAATCTAATCTAAATCTAATTATAGATTTTTGATCGTCGATCAAGACTAAATCATAGTTATCAGCTCGATATTTATTGATATATGTAATTACTTCAACATCCATTAAAAGATATATCCACGAGACCACGAATGCTCAACTTGTGAATTTTTTAATAATTCACCATAATTGTATGCGATCATTGCAAATATTAGTCTTCGAGTTTGATTGAGATTTGCCAACAGAATGTACATCATTGTGAAATGAATAACTTTGATAAAACAGAGTTCCTTTATTCATCACAATCTTTTGATCTGTTGATGGAAATTCAATATATCGATTAATCGATTATGGGTAAGTTACCTCTTTCCTGTCTTAGTAAATAACTATTATACGTTAATCTCATACTTACTAGAAAAAACTGCGTTTTGTAAGCAGGTTTCCTACAGATAGTTACAGCAGGATATTTCATTGTTTCATTGAGCTTCAAAGTGTTCAGTGTTGTAACTGGAGGATGGACTATTTTTCTCAAGCAGAGTTCCAGCTAGAATGTAGATGTAGCTTATCGGTAAAAATAAAATAATTCGATGAATTGATAATTTTCAATTACATATTTCAGTTTCTGCTCAAGAATTCCAAAAAAAGTTTTGACTGTTATTGCATCTCCTATTTTATGCTAGCTACCTATACAGGTGGCCAACCATCAGAATAAGTGACCCCCTAACGTTGTCTTTATTCCAAAATGAATTTGTTCAAATTCTGCAGCCACATTTGACATTTTGGAAAACACCATATTATTGTAAGAATTATAATTATTGTTGTTATTGTTCTTGTTTATTTCTTGTGGCTGAAATAAGATCCGATCCGCCATTGAGTATAAAATCATTAAAAAATTCAAGTTATAATTCAGAAAGGTTAGCCCAGGAAATTTCAGGTGTATATAATGAATTTCACCTAAAAATATTTATGGAAGACTTATCTTCAAATGTAATGAGATCTTATGAAGATAGGGTAAAAGCTATTGTTATTTAGGCACCTTAAGGGCATGGATACTTTCAGAAGGTGAATTCGGTTCCTTATTTTATTGTAACACCATGGTAATTATTACCATTGTTTAAACAATGTTATTACGGAACTATAGTTGAATGTTGCTATTTTGGTATTAGCTTCAAACTTTCAATAAATATTCATTGAATATTCCAGGAGACACCAATTTCTTCGAAGTTACATATTCGATAGTCATTGACATACTTCGATAGTGTTTGACATAATTTCATCTCACTTGTGCATCAATTTTGATTATATCAACCTTCTTTCTCTCACTCATACATTTCCATTATATGGGTCATTGAGACATTCATACTAAAAATAATAGAGAAATAAGAAGGTTTAGACCATTCTTTTCCATATAAATAAACAAATTATGCGCAGTCGCTTTCCTTAAGTAAACATATCCACTTATAGACACTACTGCAAAATCTCGCGCCACATATCTAATGATGCCGTTTTCAGAATGATAACCTGAGGACTCATTTTGAAATAAAATATTCTGAAATATGGGTACACATATGAAGGATCCTAGATAGCACCAATAGTTTATTACATTGGTATTTATGTATCAATTACTATCGGGATGTCAACAACTGAACCTCTCACCCTACTCCTCTGTTAAAACGAAATTCTATAACCACCTAATTACCTATTGCTTGACCCAAATATAAATTAAACATTCCTAAATAGCTAGATACAGATGAAAAAACCCTAGATAGCATCAATAGTTTATTACATCGGTATATATTTGCACAGTCAATCACTATCAGGGTGTCAACAACTGAACTTTTCACCCTATACAGTACCCCTGAAAACGCCACAATTTCAAATTAACCCTATAACTTCCACAATTTCACATATATCAAAAACTGACAACTTGAAATCTGTCAACAATAAGAGTACCCCCATAAATTTTTAGCTCAAAATTGTATATCTGGAATAGCTGCAGGAATACCCTTACTGGCAGCGAAATAGAAATGCACTATACCCTATGAAAAAAAAATGAATTGGAATACTTGGCACACAAGTGATTTACAGTACTCACCTCATATGCCGTGATACAAACACATGTCATCAAATAATTAACCTTATGAACTGTTTAGGATCAGTAAAACAAGTATTGAAATCCACAAAAACCATATTAACCAACTTTATTAATAGAAAGACGAATTGAAAAGGACCTAGATTAACTGAAAATGTTGATATTTCGGGTTAATAAAGGGAGATAAAAGTTTATTGGTGTCTTTTGATGGTTTTATTATATCCGATATTTATTAGCTAATGATTATGATTGTTACAACACCGTTTATCAAATAAATAAGGGACCTTCTACAAAGCTCTCCGAAAGCTAAATATCACATATCACAAGTAATTTCTAAACCATAATATCTATATCGATATGAAATAGAAAATATGTATAAAAGTGTCTACATATGATAAAACGTATAAAAGTAAAAAATCTAGAGAATACCATATAGATTCTAGTGTATTAACCGAGATTTTTTACAGATTGACATTACAATGCTTTTGAATACATCAGATTCTAACATCCGTATCTAAAATATTTCTGACTGATTCTCTGTACGAACAAATTTATAAAATTTTGTGATGAGCTGACATTCTAGAAAATACACCTAGTTTTAAACTTTGATGTTGTTATTTCTAGTAAATCTCTTCAAAATTTCGCATCTAAAAGATTTATCTCATCTGAATATCATATTGAAATCTACGAAAAATCTTGAAATATTGAATTTCATTGAAAGTCTCGACAGTTATGAAATATTACTTTCAATTTGATTTCCTAGTAAGCACTTTATAATTTAATATATGACTATATTACAAATAAAACTATATCTTTGTACAATAAATTAATGAGCAAATCATCTACAGATTAACGATAAGTGTAGATATAAATAGTAGCAAAAGAGATGTCTGTAATATTGATGAGGAATCAGTAGCAGCCTTTGGTGTTGTAGTTTCGATACTCTTGACTGTTACACTTGGTTTGAATCTGTCCATAACAATAGATTGCTGGGTATCACACACAGTTCCTCTGATTGCTTCAGCCACTGGAGTTGTGAATATTCTGAAGTTCACATCCTGAGGGTTTAATTTCTTGTACATAAACGTTGGAAGTCTATCAGACAATACCCAGAGATTATCATTGGTGTCAACTTTTATATCGTTGGGAAAGATCATTGTGACGTCATTCTGATACACCCTGCCTTGATTTTCCTTGGTGTATGGTTTCGTGGTACTCCAACAATCAATAGCATTCAAGTTTATCAAGCCATAGAAGAGAACACTTGATTTGGGGTGGAAGAAAGAAGCAGTACTTTGACCTTTGGACCCCTAGTACCTAGGTTGGTGAAGTTATGGTAGCTTGTTTTAGCTAATTCTGGATCACGTAGGATTTCTGTGCTCACGGAAAATTCATTAAGGCTGAGCAACGGATGGAAATAAAGAGTGCTGAATCCGTTTTCACTTGGAGGTGTCAAAGCAAGTCCAAAAATAGCATCATTCCAATCCAAAGCAATTCCAGATACATTTAAGTCTCCTGCTAGTGGATCAACGTTGAAGAAGTTATGAGTAATTTTCCAGGAGGTGTTGTTCTTCCAAGAATATACTATAAGAGCACCTTTTCCAAGATCTCCGACGTAAGCGAAAGTATCTTCGCAGTTGACTACCTCGACAACAATATTAGCAAGGAAACTTTCTTCCTTCAACTGTTCCTTTGGGATGACATATTGTCGGACCAAGGTATCGTTTTTGAGATTGTAAACGGAAATTCTGGGCGGAGCTAAGATTTTGGTATCCCCAAGAAGATCTGAAGTGCCTGTATCCAGTACCCAGAGACGGTCGCATTGATCTGCCTTTATCCTGAAGGGTGAAACTATTTCTGGAACGGAGTTTCCTCTGATGTTGTGGGCTGGCCAACTCGGATAGGGACGAAGTTTAGGTGATTTGGAGGAATCTGAAAATGGAATATCTTTAATATTACAGAATGAAAGGATTTAAGCGGACAACACAAGTGAGAATATAATACATATCATTTTTGGTTCTAGTTGCTCATTCTCGCCATAATGTGGCTAACATAATAACAACGAAAAAGTCTAAAAATTCCGTACCTAAACTTGCTCTATTTTGAAGCTCTCCGTGATTGAATTTTATATTTACATTTTGTAGGTGGTACCAGAATAATGTGTAGAGAAAAAATCATTATGCAACTATTGTTTCTAATTTCCAACGTGAATTAAGTTTCAACATGAAGTTGGCAGTCATGAGAGAAGAACTTATTGGACCTGCTATACTTACCGATCAGTTCAATGCATAAGAATTCATCAGATCAATCCAGAGCATCTTGACAGACATTATTTAATTCGCTTTCAGACTAGGAAGGATGTCATTAACAGAATAAGATTTTGTTGTGAATAAATGCGTCAGAAACGCTTTGATATGTATTGAAGGAGGAGGTTAATTTCTTCGTTAGTATTTTGATTCAAAATGAATTAATTATTTCCATAAAATAACATTAAAATTCGATCACGGACAGCTTTGAAATAGAGCAAATTTAGGTTCGGAGTTTTTCAGACTTTATCGTTGTTATCATGTTAGCCATGTTATTATGGCAAAGGATGAGCAGCTAGCATAAAAATGTAATGTAATGTTATTCGAAAGTACACTAAATTAGGTATTTTTTACTGAAAAGAAAACGTGTAGATAATTATCAATATTTTATCGAAAAGACCATTGGAAAAATAGAACTAATTTTGTTAACTTCAGAATCGTGATATTCATCTCCTTGCCACGCCCGCAAAAGGAGTTTTTTCGGAACACAGAGTTTCTTATTTTGTAGCAAATTTATTGCCCTTTTCGAATATGTGGTCAAATTTGATGAGACTACAAGAAAAACTGAATGATGATCATTTTAGAGAACAAAATTGAAATATTTCGTGAAATCAAGAAATGTTAAAGTGAAGAATAAGCGTCCACATTTCGAATTTCGAATATGTGTTATATGACATTTTTTGTTGGAAATCACTTGTTTAATCACCTTTGAAAGTAGACACCCTGTATAAGTTGATGGTTTCGTTGATTTGGTCCATCTTTAATATCAAAACTGTTGAAATTGTATACCACCATACTCCGAAACAAACAAGAAATGCCAAGAATTTTAAAAATTATCCGTTTATGGCACATGACTTGATAAAATATTGAGAAAACCCTCATCGGTATTAGACGGATTCAAAAAATCTACTCATTGACTTTATTGAAGGACATTATCTGATAATCTTATATTGAGGCAACCTGTAGAGTTCAATAAAAAAATCATCTCGAAGGGAAGTTTCTAGTAACCTTGAAAATTGTCGAAAAATGTGGCCTTTTTCAGAAAATTACACAGATAAATTTTGACGAGAAGGTTGGTATTACGAAATCATAAATGATATGGAAATTTTTTCTATTGAAAAAAGGGTGGTATACTAATTCATTACTCTCGGACCTGCCTGTAGAGTCAAATATAGCTCAAACGATGAGTACTATCGAAGAGATATCGACCGATAGAGCACTGATAAGTCACCCTGTAATATGTTTATGTCGGTCTATCTTTCTTATTTTGAGAACTGTATATAGTTTCAAATTTTAACATACAACTAGTAGCTCAAAAATGTTGAAGGGGAGTCAAATTATAGTAAAAAATCGGTACTACTTGAAAACTACTCCAACGTTTGTACATTGGTTCATTCTTCCATATTCAGTGAAATCTACTTTTTTTCACATGCAATGACTGAAGAATTATGTATATCTAAAGAGAGTAATTTTCAAATTTAAATTTTTCGCCAGCAAGCCCCTCTCAAACTCGAAAATGGTCATGGTATTATATTCTGATTATAATTGCAACTTCGTGAAAATAGACAATAAATTATATTCAACTACTCGTAATTACAGTGAACAAGTTTACCATTCCATTCTCAAAGGCTATAGCGAATGTCTGAAGTCGAGAAGTAATAAATAAACTAGAAAGGAGCTGAACGTATTGAAAAACTTCCGAAATGAATTTTATATACAAAGAGACCTCGAAAAAACCTTATGTTCAGTATCTTTGAATAAATCTAGGTTGAACATTATATCTAATAGAATTGAGGCTGCTTCAAATGGTCAATTCCTTGCTAATCAAGGATCATATTTCACAAAATGTACCTAGGTGAGATTATTACGGTAAAGGAGAGAGCAAGCTATGAATGTTAACCTTGTTCCCCGTTCTACGTGACGAATAAATAAAATCTAACAATAAATACTTTAAAAATAAAATCTTGAATTACTGTTCAGAAATTTCTGATTTTGAAACAGGCAAAAAATGCATGTTACCTATTACAAAATTCAGCGCTTACTGATTAATAATATTAATTAAGTCAAATCCTCTGTTAATATTCTATAACGTCAATGAAGTTCACTTAAAAAAACCCGTTTCTATTTCAAACAAATTATGAGTTGGCAGCTTTTGCACGCTTGTTCATATTGGGAATTCAATAATCACAATTCACAATTAAATATCCTGAGAACTTGTTTGATTATATTCATTAATTCAACTTATCTTTTCCGAACTTGCCACTAGCCGAAAATTTCAAGTACTTTCTTCAAGAAACTCAAAACATGAGATATCGAAAGGTACTTTTAAGATTTGAACAGAATAGTTGAATTCATGAATGAATTGATGGAAACAGATAGCTCTAAGGATATCGAAGGTTGAATGAGCTTTTTTCAATATGAACAAAGGTGCAATTGTTGCCGACATAATAATTTCTAATTGATTTTTTTCATGTCACAGATAATAACGGCGTAAAATATTCTCACATAGGATTTGAATTGATGAACAAATATAACAAATTTCACCGAAAAATTATTCTTCAGGGGAAAGTATGAGGAACTTCACAACAGCCGATTCGAAAAGAGGCTTGATGGTTTCAAGATCTCATTTGAATTGCTAAACGTTTTGTGAAATAAAACAAAACAAATACGAGAGAGAAAGAGAGAGATTAGGATTCATGTTAAAGAATATTTACCTGTTATATCGACGTATGCCAGTGAAGCAGCCACCCCTGATTTCCATCTTGGTACAGTGATGAACAACCTATTTTCGTAAACTTCTAGCCCCAATGGGAGGTTGTTCTCTGGAATGAAATCTTCATGTTCCACAGCAAACTTTCTATGATTCTCTGAGGGGAATTCGAAGTCGATTTCATTCCACTGGAACTTAACGTTCAAATCTGCAGACACTTGTAGGCAGAGGAGGCCTAGGGCCAAGAATAAAAGCTTCATTGTAGTTCTGCAAAAAATTTTTTCATTATTTATGGAGCTAAAGTACATAAAAACGGAAAAAAATTGAAGAATGTTCTGAAGTCACTAGCTTTTGCACGCGTGTTCATATTGAGATAATGATAATTGAAATATTAATATCCTCATTCACGAACTCAACTTTGTTATGAATATCTCGAGCTTTTCCTGAAAATTTCAAGTTTTGAAGGTGTTTTTTCATTTGATGCTTATAAGAGGAATCCATTTGGATTTGATTAATTGCCAAATTCAGTTTGAACAGTTTGAAAAACTATTATTATTAGTTTGGGAATATTATTCCCAAAAAGAAAACTTGTGATGGCTCGATTTTCTTGAAATTTTGTAATCTATAGCGCACCTCCAGTTAATTCGAAATAACGAATTTAACATCGAGTGGATGAGTAGTTTTTGTATTAGGTGTACAAATAAGTTTCCACGGTTTTTTATAAAAAATTAGGAATTTATTGTAAAGGAAAAGTACATTACGTTTTATTCAAAGTATTTTCCATCATTTGCCACTACTTTTCCCCATCTTTCTGGCAACATTCGGATACCCCGTCGAAAAAACTCTTCATCTTTTGACGCTATCCACAAATCTACCCAATTTTTGATGTCTTCATATGATGTGAAGCGCTGCTCAGACAGACCATGTGCCATCGACCGGAACAGGTGATAATCAGAAGGGGCTAAGTCTGGTGAATACGGCGGGTGGGGTAAAACTTCCCAGTTGAGTGTTTCCAAGTATGTTTTTACCGGCGCCGCAACATGTGGACGAGCATTATCGTGTAAAAGAATTTTGTCGTGTCTGGAGTAGTAATGGGCGCGTTTTTCCTTAAGTGCCCGAGTCAATCTCATCAATTGTGTTCGGTAGAGAGCTCCAGTAATGGTTTCGCTTGGTTTCAGCAATTCATAATACACGACACCAAGCTGATCCCACCAAATACACAGCATGAGTTTTTTCCATGAATATTCGGCTTAACTGTCGATGTTGATGGTTCGCCGGGCTTAACCCATGACTTTCTCTTCTTTGGATTATCGTAGTGAATCCATTTTTCGTCACCAGTGACTATACGATGCAAAAAACCCTTTTTTTTATTCCTGGCAAGCAGCATTTCACTCATGCATAATCGGCGTTCAACGTCTCTCGGCTTTAGTTCATATGGAACCCAATTTCCTTGTTTTTGAATCATTCCTAACGATTTTAAACGATGTGAAATTGCTTGTTGAGTCACTTGTACAGTAAGTGCAAGTTTTTTTTGCGTTTGGGACGAATCTTCCTCCAATAGTCCTTCTAATTCCATGTCTTCGTACACTTTCGGCCTTCCACTGCGTTCTTTGTCTTTAACGTCAAACTCACCGTTCTTAAACTTTCGAAACCATTCCTGACAACTTCTCTCATTTAAAGCAGCTTCACCATATGCTTCTAGAAGCAATCGATGCGCCTCAGCTGCAGATTTTTTCACATTAAAGAAGTAAATCAAAAGTTCCCGCAAATGATGCTTATTCGGAATAAAACTTGACATTTTTGCACGAAAAAAATTACGTGATGCTGATACGGAATCACTAGTACTTTAAGGTTATGGTGTTGCCAGATGACTAAACTTGGGATATTACGTTTTACATCTGACAATTTCTCCATAACCTTCTGGTGGGGCCATCTTTTGACAAACCGCGGAAACTTATTTGTACACCTAATAATATTGAAAAACATCAGGAAAACATTTCAGAGACAATAACTTCGAAACTAACCAACTGATTTGGTCCGCTAATTAATTCATATTAGATAGTCAGGTCTCATATTTCTCCTGAAAATTTCAAGATTTAAGGCCTTTCCGTTTGAAGAACATGAGTATTTAGGTCCAGACCCGCGGAACTGGTCAGAATTTCAATGTTTTTGAAAATCCTTTGATGATACGATCGTAACTGGATTTAACACAAATATGAGCGTCATTGTCTTAGTTCTGAATATCAAGCTTGACTTTGATTGGATTCGTAATTTAGTGAGTATCAATGGTTATTTAATCAACTAGGTTATAAAAGACAGCGTCTAATGGTCAAGATATTTAAATGCGTGAACAGATCAAACGCGTTAATAGTTCGAGACCATCAGTCGCTAGATTACTAACCGAGTTGATTACAAGATCTTTCCGACGACCTCAATATAAATTGTGTTTGAATATTTGATTGAAATACATTGACATTCAGCACAAGATATACATTTGACATAATAAAATTTCTATGTATCTATGTTCCAGTTTTGAGCACGAAAAACGTTGATTTGATGAGTCATCTGCAGTATTTTCCTGAATTTTTGGTACAGCATAACTCCTCTGTTTTTCCGTACACGAAATGAGAAGTCAACGTTTGTCTACACCTGAAAAAGTCGTTGATTGGTTCATGTTCGTATGTTTTAAATATACTTCGAAATGGAAAACGTACTTGAATTGATATCGATTGAATTATAATCTGGAAGGATTCTGCATTTCTAAAAAACTTTTTAGGTTTTCACTTCAATAAGTTCAAATCTATGCAGAAGTATTCAGATTCTGAGGGAAAACATTTTGAAATATAATGAAGCAATTATTATTTTTTTTGTTCTAAAATTCCGAAAGATAAAATTCAACCATAGGAGAGTGTGATCCTATAAAATAAACCCATTATATCATGTCTTGAGAACAACTCATGATATCTGACGAAATATAAACTATCTATTCCGCTGTAGTTTCGTCACCGGAATTAATCGAGATAATCAAATATGAATCACTTTTAATAGAAGCGAGAGAAATGTCAGACGAAATCGATATACCTAACAGAATTTAGGCTCGAACAAAAGCGTTCCTTCCTTGTTACTGCTTAAGTAGGACAATAAAAATATCGATTACGTTTGAAATTCCATACGGAACCCTTTGAACAACGGCCTTCCTTTCGACAACTTCCTCCATTTTAGCAGGTGTGCAACATTTCCTTCATCATTTGTGCGAGGTTGAAAAGTGACTAAAAATGAATTGATATTCCGTGCACAATTTATTATTGGAAATTAGTCGATAGTCTTGGCTTAAGCACTTTGGTATTACATATAATCCATGATTTCATGTGGCTTCACGTCGAATCAATCATGGTGCCTTAACACCGTGAATCAGATGAACTCGCAATCGCCTAATACTTTTGACTGCATGCTAGTGATTTTATAGTTTTTAAGCGTTTGTTCTGGGAAACAATGAGTTTTAGTTTCGTCCAAATATCTAGTTGTTACGATTTAATAGCCGAAAACTACAGGGTGTTTGTTAACAAATTCGAGGGACTTTGAGTGATGATTCCTCGATGAAAATAGCAGGGGTAGTTCATATAATTTTTTTTCGAAATCGACCCCCTTTCCAAATTTCAGTCTTTTGAAGGCGATGACGAGTTGACAGTTTTCAATTTTTTTACGGCTTCTTAAACACACTGAGTCATAAAACTATACATAATATGAAGCACTAAGTAGATGTTACTCACACAATTTATTGAGATCTCATAACTTTATTATTAGGGGTTGAAAATAACAACCCCTATGATTTTCGTTCAAAAATTGTTTTCGTGGGAGATTTTCAAAAAATAAAATTCTCTCTCCAGCAAAATTTCGATATAGTCGATACTTTCTCGGAAAAAATAAAAACTAACAAGCAGTTATGATCACTGTTCAGTCCATTTCATCGTTTAAGTGTTCCATAGAATGAATATTCTTAGATATTGTATCTGTTCCGGAAAAAATTATATCAGTAGTATTTTAATTTCACAAATAGAACTTTTTTTCGGTTAATTAAGCATAATTGACAAAACCAATTTTGAGCATAAACAATATCCTAGAATATTCATTTCATGGAACATACATAACTTGCAAGTTTTTATTTTTTCCGGAAAATCTGTCGACTGTATCGACATTTTGTAGGAGACTTCTTATCCAGAATTGAATGGAAACCATGAGAGAATTTTATTTTTCGAAAATCTATATTCCACGAGACCAATTTTTGAAGGAAAATCATTTAAATGATCGATTTCGAAATGTAAACAAAATCTTCGAATGATCGACTTGATTCGAATCCTCAATAATTCCTGATGATGTCAACCTTGACCTTACTGCTTGTAGGTGTACACAGACGACCTTCCAATTATATTTAATGAGTGTTGAATATACCAAAAACAATCATTAAATATCGTTATCATTTCGGGGAGATAGATTCGAGGATATTGTTTCACCTGCGTCAATCAGAAAAGAATTGAAATTGAAAAGTTAAAATTCTTATCAACCTGGTCTTATTTTTGAATATAATAAACAGAAATTTGATATAAGTCTTTTTTTCAGTACCAACACAATGTTTGGTTCAATTCCGGTGGAGAATTGAAACGATCATTTCTGGAAAATCGAATATGTTTTTCCTTTTCCTACTATTTTCAACGCATGTTTGTAGATATTCCAGCATTGAAATGTAAATTTGAATGCATTTATTTATTTATATTCTAATTTCTAACGAATCAACTTGGACGGCATATCTTGATGGAGTTGTTCTCCTCGCTTTGATTGAAATCCATTTGCTATTCGAAATATCAGAGAATCCTAATCAATAATAATAAATAATAATAAAAAAAGGTTTTCTTGCAAATTCTATACATCCAGTACCTATGTATTTTCAGTATAAAAATGTTGGGTTTTTTACCGAATCGCATGTTAATTCAATATTTTAATGTTGCCGAAGTCAGATATTATACCCACTGAAAATCATATTAAGATATGTATGATATACCTATTATTTATATACAGGGTGTCCGGTGAACCTTGTACAATATTGAAATGGTGATAGACCAGGTCATGACTGTTCAGAATATCAGAATGTCACCTCAGTAAAAATCTCAACATTTTCGAGATAATGGGCATTTTCTAAATATCTAGAAAATCACTACCTCACCTCCGTTTAAGTGCTATGTCTAGAAATTGAGACTAATTCAAATATATTTGTTGCTGAAGATTAATGATGGTGAGTGATGTTTTCAGACGTACTAAACAGTTTTTCAGAACTTGATACATTTTTCAAGAAATAGAGGTGGAATGCCGGATTTGATTGATTTTCTGGATATTTAGAAAATATCCATTATCTCGAAAATGATGATATTTTTACTGACGTGAAATTATGATATTCTGAACAGTCATGACCTGGTCTATCACCAGTTTCAACATTGTACAAGGTTTACCGGACACCCTGTACATATAGATTGAATTTTAGGTGTGTACTTGATTTTGAAATAATAATAGTATTGTTATTTTTTTCGAATATCTCTCAGATTTTAAAATTCTAAAATTGTGATAGATACTCTATCAGACTACAAACGAAAAAAGACACAATTCCAAAGATTTTCCGAGTTCCACTGAAGAAGGAGTCTGATAAAGACACCAAAACATAACGTTGTACTTTTTTATTTGTACTGTTAGGCAACAAATTTTGCGTAAGCAATTTGCTTCTGACAAATTAGTGCAAGAATAGGCGTAGGAGAATTTCATCTTAATCAAAAATTTTTAATTGTTTCTGTTTCAGAGACTGGGAATGAAGAAGCAAAAAGAATTTTCTAGAAATATAGTATACCCAGTAACATGATAATAATGTGAAATCTTGTGTAGGTACTCATCACCGGACTTTTTCGAATTATTTGGTTCAATTTCGGAAAACACAGGTTGGCCAAAGTTCGTTACCGAAAGGAATTAAAAGACGATCACCTCCTTCAAAAGTAGCGGTTAACCTACAGGTTTGATTTTAACTCAATATCTGTTGGTACCTTCAACAGACACTTTCTTATGAGTGATAGAATGATTTAATAAATTTAACTCTTCATTTTGGCCATTAGTTTCAACTCTGTCGGGGAGATTGTTGGAATTTCATTACCAAATTGTTAGATTCACATATTTGACTGATGGAAAAAGATAATTGAGAAAAAATCAATCTTTATTCAGATTAACAAAAATTAAATCGATTGCATTATCTTCATACATCTAGTATATGGTGTTGCATATGGGAATTCGTTAATATAATCTCAAGATAATAACTGTTTCATTTCACAATACTTTACATTGAAAGTTTCTGTTTTGAAGATTTCGTTTTGCGAATTAGTCCCAGAGAAAAAATTCTAGAAGTGTCAGGTAATGTAAACGCGCTCTCCATTTTAGAGACACTTTGTTTTTTCAAATCACCTACTGAATTATTACAAAAAAAGAAATTTGTTCGATGATTTCTATAGAAGAAATAGACGAATTTTATAAAATGAATTATGATACTATAGAATTTCTCGAGAAAAAGTATGTCGAAAGTAGGAATATTTTTCAAAAAAGCAAGTTGCGCCATAATCTTGAAATTTGCACTTTTCCCACTTTTTAAGTTCTCGAGAATCCCTCATAAGAAAATGCATTTTGCCCATTCTTCACATATGATTCAGCATTAGGGGAAAGTGAGGTAATACGATCCCTAAGGGTCAAATGATCCCCCGCCGTAAATCAGAAACAGCTTGTACCATCTATCCAAATACAGATGAAACATGTTCCCCTGTGCCCCTGCGAGTTACCTGTAAAATGTCAATGCGGTGCGAGTGCTTGGCGTGATTTTATTAAAAAATAATCTGATCTAAGGTAAGCATGTTTTTGGACTTTCGTTTTTTTTACATGTAAGTGTTTACTGAAATGTTGTTTTATTTGTGGATATTAGTAGCAGTTAGCTAATATTTAAGCAATGGTCGATCATCGTACGCGGTATATGAAGGTTCTGTTTTGATCGGTATTTTGTAATTTGGTATTTGGGGTGAAATGATCCCTTCTGTGTGTCTAAAATGATCCCTGGAATCATTTTACCCCATTAATAGTTTTTCTTTATAGATCATGCCGAGAATTTATAAACGTAAGACTAATCGCCAAAAGAGGCCTGAAGAACAAATGCAAAAGGCATTAGAGATGGTATGGCTTACAAAACCGCGAGAAGAGAATTTGAGGTCTCTGTGATGGTATTAGAAAGAAGAGCCAAAGGTAAACATAAAATAGCTGTAGGCTCAGCTAAAAAGTTAGGTAGCAAACAAACAGTGTTCAACCGGGAGCAAGAACTGGAACTTGTTGACTTCTGTTGTCCAGAATAATATACGGGCTGACCACTCAGGATTTCTTAACCTCAGCTCACCAAAAATGGCAAAAAAAATAATTTACCGCATCAATTTTCCGAAGCTGAAGGAAAAGCTGGACTTGAATGGCTTCGTGGATTTAGACGTAGACATCCAGACATTACAATGCGTGCGCGAGGTTTTAATAATAATGTGGTGGATGAATTTCTTTCGACTTCGACAAACGCCCAAGAAAAATTTTTTTTATTTTTTTTATTTTTCAACCCATCGAATATTTTTGTTTTGTGTAACTAACTTACATACTTAAATTCTTATGAACAATACATATTATCATTTAAATAAACACCAGAGTTTTTTATTTCATTTTTATTGGATATTTATTAACTTATAGTACAAAATGATCCCTGGGATTATTTTGCCCCTACCCCAGGGATCATTTTATCCACAGGGGTGTATAAAATGATCCTTTACTAAACTTTAACAAAAATATGTAATACAAAAAAACTACATAGATTAAATGAAAAATAAGTATGCAGATACAAAGTAAAGTAAATTCACTACCTTCAACAATTGAAATCTTGCGGTTTTGCCTTCAACTTTAGCCACAATTAAAATTTTCCCTTAAGGGGATCATTATACCTCACCTTCACCTACACATAGCTTCAAAAGTTTTTTAGTTGTTATTGTGTTTGTAGTCGAGTAGGTACTCGTATGTATCATAAGTCCATTAATAAGACCATTATCAATGATTGTTCATAAACAAGTTATGCAGTGTGAAGAATCTCAGTAGAAAAACAAATGACCAATTGTATTACGATGAATCCGTTGTTATTGTTCCTACACATAAAACGTTGAATGTTTTCTCATGAATATTTTTATGGTACATATTTTACGATCTCATTCGTGTTATCTATAAAGGAATTGAACTAGCCCATTAACTATGGTCTCCAAATTAACATTACCAGCTGAAACAATTGCTATTTACTTGGGAACATACGAATTGTTTTCTAGAATTGGCCAATCTTCTGTCCCATAATTTAGAAGACTATAATTATACTGGTAATTGGTTTGATGAACTCACTAAACAAGATGCCAATTAAACGAGTAGTCAACAAATATTCTTGATCTCGCTTATGGTCCACATAAGGCAACAGATTCTCAAAACTGACATGAATTACCTCACTAGAAATTCTTGCAATTCATGGTTTCGGGGCAACTGTGGACAGAATACGGTCGAATCTAATACCTTAATAACGAGTAGTTGTTGTAATTATGTTATACAGGGTTGGAATAAAGTTCGGCACCAAATTAATATCTTTAAAACGAAACGGGCGATATTTTTGAAATTTGGCATCTGAGTGTAATGAACCACAATGCATTTGATGAGCATATTCTCATTAATGAGATACTTCTGGTTTAACCGGAAAGGACCAATTTTTTTTATTTAAATGGGACACCCTGTATATTTCTGCAGATTCTGAAAGATCACTTTGTTTCGGATCTGTCCATACCAGGTTCCATGTAAAAATTATCTGTAAAAAGAAGAATTGAGACAACGGATTCTTGATGAATGTGCCTTAATACATGGAGAAGTCTTGAGAAAAGTTACTCAAGAATTTGTTAATAGACTGGCATATTGTCAGGAGGTGAATGGCAAGCACTTCGAACATTTAAAATGATTTTTTTTTAATTATTTCTAATAATTTTTTTCTACTAGTAAAAGCTGTATTTCTTCTTTTTATAGATTTTCATAAAAAATACGTCATGAAAAGCAGAAAGAGTTATCTACTACAAAGTATTTCGTTTTATTTCTCACTATTGATACAAATAAGAACGATTTATTTATTTGAATGAATACAGGGTATCCCATTTAAATAAAAAAAAATTGGTCATTTCCGGTTAAACCGGAAGTATCTCATTAATGCAATATGCTCATCAGATGCATTGTGGTCCATTACACTCAGCTGCCAAATTTAAAAAATATCGCCCGTTTCGTTTTAAAGATATTAATTTGGTGCCGAACTTTATCCCAACCCTGTATGTACTCAAATGAAGAAGTGATTAAAGAGAAATTTTGAGATGAAAATGACTCATTTCGATGAAGAATATTAAATGTTATATTGTTGTTCCGTAAATACTCTAACTTCCGAAATTAAAAAAAAATATAACACGGAAATACCAAGATAGGCATGTGCCGTAGTAGGCGAAATAGTCTGCATAGCCCCAAGATTTCTTTTCGGAATAATTATTCCTAATCATACGAAATATTTTTATTCCGCAAATGCTTCTTTCTTGAGATATTGGGTGTTACTAAGAAACTAACTATTTATTGTATTGATCTGCTATTAGTCGAGTAATTTGGAAAACTATTTACTTCTCGATGATTTTTTATTGTTCTAGTTTCATTTCATTATTGTGGGTATGAGAAATCGTTTTTTTGCAAATACAGTCGAACTTTGATAAATCGAATCATGATCTGCCAAAAGAAAATTCGAGTCATCAAGACTTCGAGTTATTGAAAAAAACACATTTTTTCTTAATTTATTTTTTATGTGGGAAAATGATGTAACATGAAAGTAAAGAAATCAAAATAATATTCACACTGTCAATTTATACATTTTCACATATAGATACGTTAAAAGAAACTGGAAACATACATCCTCAGCGCTTAGTTTACTGTGAAATATTCGGTTATTTGTGACTGACGAGAGGATTTTTTTATTTGGTTTTTGAAAAAATTCAATGTTGTTCAAACCGTTATATAGCTAGTCAGTTGTATGTTTGTTTGTTTTCAAAAATGAACGCAAAATGCTGAATGAATTTGCTACCGACTCATTAGAAGGAGGTTATTACAAATCATCTTCCATATCATCATCAATTATGTCGTTTTCACTGTCAACTTTGTTACTGATCTGTACGAATTCTGACTCGAACCTGTAATATTGAATAATATCTTCATCTGTGGGAAACTCCGAAGTGTTAACATCCTCATACACGTGAAGATAATCATGAAGGGTTGCACCTTGCGAATCTTGAACATTTTTCCATGATTCATAATATTGCTGCAGTTGAATTTCTTTCTTAGAATAGTAGACACGGTATTTGCCGGGACACCATACTTCGAAGCTACATCTTTCTTTCGTGCACCACTTTCCACTTCTTTTAAAAGTCTATATTTTTCATCCAGAGATAAAGTTTTCAGGGTACGTTTCGACGACATATTGTTAGCGATATTGTCCTAAAGTCTCACAACTAAAGAACTGAACTGATTTCACGGCATACGGACGAGTCGTTTAAAATCACACGTAAATGAGGGATTCCCCCAGAAAATTCGACTTATCGAATGTGCCGCCAAATATTTCGTTCGAGGTATCAAGATATTCGAGTTATAGAAGTTCGACTTATCGAACAAAAATTACACTAATTTCCAATCTTGGCGCTGTTGCCAACCAATTTGATTCGAGTTATCAAAAATTCGATTTATCGAAGTTCGACTTATAGAAGTTCGACTGTATCTCCGAAATCTTTTAGCGTGCAGAAAACATACAGCTTTTGTGAGCATTCTCTAATCAAATAAGCTATGTTTTTAACGTAATTTTTTACTCAATTCTTGATTGGTGAAGGTTTTGAAAGGTTAGTGTTTTGCCTCCAACATCTAAGTTAAGTGAAACAAGTTTGAAACGCCCAGTTGAATCGCTATTTTCATAACACAAAAGAGGTGTTCCTGATAATACGCTCTAAAGTCGAACGTTTTTATTTTCGACTTTCATGTTGAAAAACATGGTCAATATTTGGAAATATTTTTTGTAATTCTCTATTAACACTCAAAAACTTATGTTTCTCGAGTTTGGAGCGTATAACCAGGGAGTACCTTTTTGGTGCAGAAAACATTGAGGGCTTCAATGTGCGTCTCGAAAACGGTACTTCTTCCATTAGTGTAGTATTTATCAAAACGTTCAGCTTTTCAGACTGGAGAAAAATTATCCAGAAAACATAGCTCATTATGATTAAACAATGCTCACGAAAGCTGTTTTTTTCCAATGTATCTCAAAAATAATGCATTAAAGGGTTGAGGAGGAAAAGTTGATAGAAATATGACAGGTAGTGATTTCCCAGTTTCTGTTTTAAATTGAATTTTTTGTATGAGCAACTTTCAAATGTGCTAAACTCACCTTAAATACCCGGTTATATACCCGGTATATGAACGTTTTTTTTATTTCGCCTGAATACACTTCGACTATTCCATAAAATGTGAAAAATGAAGAGATGTAGTTGTCAATGATGTATCTGATTATATGAGATGAAAATTATAGCATCTATTGTATACCCGTCATGGAATGTGTATTTTCGCTTATTTATGTCGAGTTGATCAACTTTGCCACAAATCATGCCACAGATAAATTAGTTCATCATTAAAATGAGCACAATAAAGGTAGGCATAAAAGAAGGTTAACCATATCCTGGTGATGAAATAACAAATCATTTTCATTTCAATTCGGACTAACAACAAACATTATGTCATCGAACCGCTTCCAAAATTTCATTGAGGAGAATAATTCGAACTGGATGTTTACGTTTACTTACATATAAACGCATATTCTGCTGAATTAGTAGTTATTATATTACGTGTATATAGGGTTGAGCGAAAGTCCATAATATAATTAATATCAGTTGGCATCCGATGAGTGATAAAACACATCGAAAAAAACTGGTAATTCCGAGAAAACATATTTAATTTCCTCAGAAAGATCAGTTTTTAACTGAAAATCGGTCGAAATGTGATATTTGTGAGACTACAACAGTTGAATTAATTCTTATTCTATATGTCAATATTGTATGACCAATTTACAAAACATTTTATAAATGACTAGCTTTTACCCGCGACTTCGTCCGCATAAGTTTTTTTTTTTCTCTCGGCTATAAGTCCCCCTGCAACAATGTCCCACTATCGTGTTTCAGTCCTCAACTTCACATCAAAATTTGTTCAAAAGCAACCTTATGTTATGTAATGTAACAGTCAGTTGAATAAAAAATCGTATACAAATCAGATCAATAGTTTTGGCGTAATGTGATTCTAGACAGAGTTTTAATGTTGTAGATAGGTAGCTGTGTATAGGTTCTTGTGGGAATGAGATATTTTCCCGAAGTAAAAAGTAGTCTGAATTTTGGTACCTTCCTACCCTATAAGTTAAGTAGTGTGATGGAATGTCGCTAAGTTTCGATCCAAGTAAAACTGTTAAATAAAGACAGTTGCATCAAAATTTCATCATAAATTCCCTAAATTATGGCGCCTACCGACCCTCTAAGTTAGAAAAGTGATCAAATACTAACTTGAAGTCTTAGTAACACTCAGTTAAAAAAAAACATCAAAATCATTTCAGTAGGGGTGGCGTCTAGCGCTTCTTGACACGATCACGCTAGATTTCCGCGGGAATGAGGAATGAGGTATTTTCCCGCCGTAAAATGTAGCCTGTGTCCGTGCCTAGGATCCTATCTTTATATTAACCAAGTCTTATAAAAATCCGTTCAGACGTTAAGGCGTAAATGAGGTAAACTTTTGAAACAAACGATTAAAAATCACTAACTTAATTAGTTTTCTGCCTACTGCCTACGCCTTAAGTACGATAGCATGAATATTAATAGCCCATATCCTATTCTAGGTTACTATCTATCACCTAACTAAATTTCATCAAAATCCGTTTAGCCGTTTAGGCACGATAGAGCAAAACTCCCAGCAAAAACCATAAAAAAAATCACTAACTCAATTCAGTTTTCTGCCCACTTCCTACCCCCTAAGTACGGAGACGTGATCATTTTGATCTTATATCCGTTTTTAGGTAACCATCTATTACCTTACTAAATTTCATCAAAATCTGTTTAGCCGTTTAGACGTGCAAGAGCAAAAGTCCCAACAAAAACGACTAAAAATCACTAACTCAATTTAGTTATCTGCCTACTGCCTACCCCCTAAGAACGATGGCGTCATTATTTATAGCCTATGACCCTTTCTAGGTTATCATCTATCACCATACGAAATTTCATCAAAACCCGTTCAGCCGTTTAGGCGTGAAAGAGTAACAGACGGACAGACAGACAGACAGACAGAGTTACTTTCGCATTTATAATATTAGTACGGATTGTAACATCGTAGGTTGCTCTGGAAATTTTTCATTTTATGGTTTCCTATGCCAATTCCGCAAAATTTGTAGTTCCAATCACATTATTCAATATCTTTCTGAATGACCAGCCTAATCTCACAGTATCGTTTTTTTAAATTAAAGTTTGAATCAGAATATTAATATCTATAAAGGTTGACGCTCACTTGGACGAGACGAGACGAGACTAAGCGACGCGTTAGTTCGCCGGAAATTCCCCCTATTTTTGGGCAGCAATAAATTTTTATTACCCATGCTGCATGCTGACTACCCGAATGAACAAGGGTAGAGCTATTGTTCGAATCGTGTTTTTGGTCATAATCTTGTTTTAATAGCTTCGTCGTCCCACCTTCATATAGGAATGAAAAAAAAATATGTGACGTGGAAAAAATTCGACATTTTATCTCTGTTGGCAAGTTACAAAATATAACTTTTCTTCTCGAAATTACTTTTTTCCCCGGGAAAAAAGTGAGTGTATATATGTATCCGGGAAAAAAGTACTCACTTTTCTGCCGGATTAATTTCGTGAAAAGTTATATTTCTTTCCATCGTCATTTTTCTAGTCACAGAAAAAAATTATGTATTATACAAGGGAAAAAAGTACTAGATTTTAGATCGAGGTTATGTTGTCTTCCAACGAGAAGCGGAGGGTGTCAAAAACCGAGAGTTATTGTTTTTAAAACTATATATAAAATCATTGATACGAAATGTTTATTTTCTCTTTAACCGATTGAAAGAATTAAGTATTAATCTAATTCCTTCATTCTGGTGATTTCAGAAAAAAATACTTTTCCTACGACAATATCGAAAAATTTCCAGTAATAAATTCTGGAAAGTTGCATTTTTTATTACCTTGCTGCATACCGCTTACCTGTATAAGCTTCAAATCAGACTAATTTATATTCAATTTATTCTGAATATACTTTTGCCGGGGCGGTAAAATCTCTGGCGCTGTCCCTGGTTATTTTTGGGTATGGTCAGCCACAAGGCCGTAGCTAGAAAAAAATTTCGGGGGGGTCCACCGAATGACAGAATGACAATTTTTCTAGTCCTGTACTGCAGAAAATTTTCGGGTCCGATGGGGTCCGGACCCCCCCCCCCTCGCTACGGCTTTGGTCAGCCATGAAACATTTGTAAGAATCGTGTTTTGGTCATGATCATGTTTTAATTGGGAATTTTCCAATGAAATCCTCGTAGTTCTTCATCCAGGAATACAATTAAATATAAATAATTAATACGAAATGCTTATTTTCTCTTTAACCGATTAAAAAAAACAAAGCAAGTAGTAATCGAAAGTTCAATGTTTGCATATCATATATCCCTCAGAAGAATTATTCCACAGTTTTCCAATTCTATCAGATATTTTAATTTGTTCGGAAGAAGGGTTCCTCAATATTTTGTTGTATTTACATAATAAAATACCTATCCTTCAGACGATTTGAATTCACATTCTCAATCGAGAAAATTCTAACCAACACTCTCATGAGCCATTTAAAACAACTCATTTCACACAAATTCAAAAATAACTGTGTATTTCTCCATTGACGAAATTCGAGTACAAAATTGGAAATACAGCGCGCCGAACTTCCCGGCCGTCGGATACCTACTTGCCGCCTCGAGAAATTTCGCTCACATGCCCCAAAGATCTTCCTGGCGACCAACGACTCGCCGCCTCGCTGATCTTCGCTTCGCATCTCCCAAGTGAGCGTCTACCCATTTGATTCAGTGCAAATCGTGCCTGCGGAAAACAACTCTTCGCGTCAACCTTAATAGTCCAACGCCAACTGCGCTCTTTTAATCATTTAAAGAGACCCTGTACAAATGAGAAGCTTTGGCACGCTTGTTCATGTTGAAAAAACGACAATCATGAATTTATTGGTTTCATTCAATTATGAAATCAACTTCTAGCTTCATTTTTAAAACTACCTTGAATGCGATAACTTCAGGATTTGATTAGGGAAGTTGAACTCAAGAATGAATGAAATGGGACCAATAGTTCTCGGGATATTAATGCTCGAATTATCGGTTCAACAAAAATCAAGCATGAAAACTTCTCACTTCACGTAATGAACTCCGATGATATTTTTGAGTTAGAAGAAACACAAATTTCAACATTTTGAGAGTTATTGATATACAGGGTGTTTCATAATAAATTCAGGAAGTGTACCTTGACTGAAAAATGAGAAAACTTTTCTGTTAACTAACCCTCTAATGTGCACCATTTTTGAGATGTCCTTAATGTAGAAGAATTGCTGCGTGCATTGAAGCTAACGGCGGACATTATCAGAATTGAATTCAACTGTTTATTATTCAATATTTTGTTTTTTGTTTCGCAATAATGAAATTAACGCTTGGTATTTATACCTGTTCTTTTAATTGGCAAAAAACTTGATTTTTTCGACAACGGTCGACTTCAAAGCGTACATATGATCAAGATTACGTTTTTGTGTAAAAAACATTGGGGGTTCGAATGGGCATCTCAGCAACCCTTTCATGAGCGTAGAAGTTAAGCAGAAAAACATCTACTACCTCTCCAGACCTTCACAACACTTCTGCTTAAAACATAGCTATATCTGCGACAAATGTTTGGGAAAAATATTTTTTTCCATTTCAGCAGCCAGTCTCGAGAGTGGTGCATTTTTAGAGGGTAAGTAAATGAAAACTTTTTTCATAATTTTGGACGAGCTATCACAAGTCCTACGCATATATTATGAAACAACTCGTACTATAGTCTTCGCATATCGATTTGATCGATTTTCATTAGATTACTCGTCAGATCACAGAAACAATTCAACAGCCGTTAACATTTCGACCTGGTATTCGTCTGTTTATTGATAGTCATTCTTCACATTCTTCAACAACAAATATAAGGTCTTCCCATGATAATAAAATAAAATTGTATTCCAGATCGAACTTGATCTTACCCAATGGTCCATTAATTTTAACAAGCAAGAGTTGATGACGTTATAAATAATTAAGTGGAACATGCGAACAACTCATTATTTCTACATTTCTTCTTAGACGTAGACGGTACGTCACAATTGAGCAGATCACCCAATCAAACAGAATTGCGAATTAAAAAAAATCGGCACTAAACAAAGCTTGTTGTGAAGCTCACGAATGCTATTTCTGTTGTAACGTGCGTTCAAAAAATTTGTGGTCAAGAAACTGTGGATTCTATTTTCCCCCTCATTGACTCTTAGGAAAAATAGAATCCACAGCTTACTTGACTTCCAATTTTTTGAACGCACGATATAAATGTTTCGGAGATTTCACAATTTTTTTCTATTTAGGTAAACACCCTGTGTCTCGAAAAGGGTGCTTTTGAGGGTATGTAAATGAAAATTTTGTAATATTTTTCGACGAGCTGTCACATCGTTAAGTTCTGCGCATATTTATGTTGAAACATCCTCTATATTGTTTGAAGGTATATTGATTAGTGATCGATTTATTCATCACTAGATAAACCATTGAATCACAAGAACACAAGAAACCATTCAAAAATTGCAGTCATTCTTTACATTCCTCAATTACAAATCTCCAATTTAACTAATAACATGAAATTGTATTCCAGATCGAACTTGATCTTACCCAACGGTCCATTATAATGTTAAAAGCAAGAGTTGATGACGTCATAAATAAGTAAGTAGAACATGCGAACTACTAATTATTTCCACATTTCTTCTTAGACGTAGACGGCACGTCCCAATTGAGCAGATCACCCGGTCAAACAAAATTAACTTGGACGAAGTCAGAGCGACATTTAAAATCGGGCTATGAATAAGTTTTAGCGATATTGGTCAAGGCGGCAAACAGTGACGAATCTCAATCGTAGTAGGGCGGCAGCGTTTATTTTTTTAATTATGTTTTTTTTGATATTTTTATTTTATCACCCACGGTGTAGGTGTAAGTGCCACCCCCTAGCGATCGGCTATCACACTCCCTACTAAGGGAAACAACTCATCCCGGATAGCAAGTATCAGGGGGATTGAGCTCGGAGGTGTTCGATGTTCTTTTTCTCCTGGGTCCTGGGTCGTTCGTCCTTCGTTGTTTGGTCCTGGATTTCTCGGTTGATGTCGTGGTAGTTAGTTTTGCAATGTTTCCCTCTATGGTTGTTCCTGGTGTCTATCGTGACCTACAAACTTCGTTACCGTTCTAGCAGTACCGAGGAGTACTGCTTTTTGCATTACTTTGAAAAGGTTTTCATCCAAATCTAGCTCTTTGAGATTGGACTTGGGGCTCTTAGGAATCATTCCTGTGGTTGATATGAGAATGGGAATGGTTCTGGTACTAGACATTCCCCATTGCCTTTGATCTGAAGTTCAAGCTTTCGATATTTTCTCAGCATATTTTTGACGTAAATTGTTGTTATTTGGGATGGCTACGTCTATAAGTATTGCTCCCTTCTCTCTCTTTTTTCTTCAGTAGAATTATATATATATATATTTGGAGTTGAATCACAGTCGTACCAATATGTATTGAGGAAAGTTTAAGGGAAATCGACTGAAGACTAGCTTTTCTATCTCTTTATTTCTTGCCTAGCTTTCGAAACACCTCGTTTCTTCTTCAGGGCTACTACAAAAAACAGTAAACAATTATTTTTGATCTACAAGTTCGTACACTCATTACTTACAAAATCTGAGATTATACTAGATTAGATACAATTTTACTGACATTACATTGAACGATTACTAATTAGACGAAATATCACGTTTTACTGTTAACAACCAATTTGACAATCAACTGACGGATGACTTGACTTGTGACTGAAAGTTCTATGATATAATCATAAAGATGTCCTGGGATTTTTCTTCTTTGCTACTGACAGAAGGAATGTGTATATATTACTTAAATTTTGTACATCTGATTTCTTGTTAATGCTATCTTGTTCTCGCTGTATGTGTATCATCTCCATTATTAATCTCTTGTTGTAACTGGATGTCTTGTCTAAAATCTCTACACCATCTAGATCTATTTCATGTTTCTTTTCTACTGAATGTTTTGTCAGCGCACACCTTTCATTTTTCTTCTTAATATCACTCTTGTGTAAGCTGACTCGGTTTTTTAGCCACTGTGAGGTTTGACCCACATATGCAGCCTGGCAATCACTGCAACTTATTCTGTATATTACATTTGAATTGAACTGCTTTAGGGTTGGATCCTTTAGTCTTGTAAATAGATTAAAAACTGTTTTTGAGTTGTAGGTAGCTATTTTTAGATTTTCATTTTTAAAGCAATTTTTAATCTTTCCTGTTAAGTTTTTAACGTTCATTATACTACCATACTTTATTACAGCATCACCCTCGGCATTTCTTGGTGGTATACTCGCTTCTGGTCGAATTGGTGCTGATTCATACAAAAGTTTCTTCACCATCCACACTGGGTAACCATTTTCAATAAAGATCTTCAACAGCTTATCAATATTTTTTTGTATAAATTCTGGGTGGCACAATCTTTGAATTCTAGTTTTCATTTCCGTTATGATGTTAATTTTGGTTTGTATTGAGTGATCTGATAAGTAGTGGATGAATCTGTTTGATGTGGTGTTTTTTCTAAACCAATCCAGTTTAATTACATTGTCACAGCGATGGACTTTCATGTCCAGGAATGGTACGGATTGATTTTCATCTTCTTTCTCAATAGTAAATTGAATATGTACATCAAAACTGTTAACAATCGTTAGTAAATCCTCTACTCCATCTTTTGGTGAGACGATGAACAAGTCATCAACAAACTTCTTAGTTAGAAAGGGTGGTAAAGGTAATTTAGGAATTGTCTCATCCAGCGCGAAGTCTACAACATACTGAGCTACTATTGGGCTTGATTTCGATCCCATAGCACTTCCGAAAACTTGCTTATAGAATTTGTTCTGAAACGTGAAATAACTATTCTCTAAAAGGAACTCCAATACCTCCATGAAAAGGCTCTTGGCATGGCAGTATGCTGCTGAATTATGTTCCATTTCTCATTTATAACTCTCCTTACAAGTGTGATATGTATGTTACCATATAGATTTACAACGTCTAGTGATAAAATAACATGATTTGGTGGAATCTCTAAATTATTGACCTGTTGTGCAAAATCAAAACTGTCTTTTATATAGTATTGGTTGCTTTTATCATAAGCACTGTTAAGTATGTCAACCATGAATTCAGACAGATATCTGGTTGGTGATTGAATGCACGATACTATAGGTCTGAGTGGGACACCATCCTTATGAATTTTGGGGTTTCCATAAATTTTAGGGGTTATCGAGTTGTAGACTTTCATTGATTTAGCTTTTTCTCTGGTGATGACTTTATGTGTTAACAATGTTGATATGAAACTATTACTCTTGGTTTGTATTCTGGGTGTTGGATCTCTGGGGATTTCTGTGAACTCATCCGAGTTTATGATCGTTAACATTTTCTGCGTGTAATCTGATCTTTTCATGACTACTGTAACGGATCCTTTATCACTATTCAATATAATCAGTTCATTATTTGATTTTAGGAAGCTTTTTGTGGCATTGAATAATTTTTCAGTCATATAGTTTTTGTTCTGATTTTGGTGTATGAAATTTGTGGTGATACTTGTGATTTGTGACCTGAGTAGGTCTCTTCTATCATTTTGTAGCCCTGAAGAAGAAACGAGGTGGTGTTTTCGAAAGCTAGGCAAGAATAAAAGATAGAAAAGCTAGTCTTCAGTCGATTTCCCTTAAAACTTGCCTCAATATATATATAATATATATATATAATTATGTAATGCCAACCCTGGATTCCTTTAGCCAAGATAATCTTATTACAGCTTTTCTAATTCATATACCTATGTTATAACGTGCATAATTGCAACTCAACATTTCTGCTGCTGACTTTAAACAATATGATTATAAAACTATTGTGAATGCCTCTCTCGAGGAGATTAAGTATCGAGATCTTGTACGCTTTGCTTCGCTTAATAAAGTTGATTTTTTAAAAATACGGTTTTTCTCCCTAAAAAACATAATTGGCGACGAGGTGATGGGATTGTGCCGGTCTTCGTGAAACGAATACGGACTGTCAGTGTTAACTGTTAAGGTGCAACCAAGAACAAGGAGAGAAATACCAGAAGCCCTGATCGACCGAGTAGCGCCCTTCGACAACTTCAACAAAGAAAAATCAAGAACTTCAGAGGTGAGCAAGAGCAAATCCTTTACTTTTTTCCCCAGTTATTTTAACCTGGCCCAAAGTTAAAACCAATTCAATCCAATTCTTTTTCCCGTACAGTTTTGAGAGTAAAACCTGTATAAGTTTTTCCTAGGTTTCTTTCCAAAAACCGATCAAATAATTCAATTTATTAATAATTTTTTTTTCTCAATCATACATAATTGATTCAATTATAGATAATTTAATCGATAATTTATCGAAACTTAATTTAAAAAATAACAAAATGACACAGGATAATAATACTTTCGAGAGAATGAAGCTGATTAGCCTTTTCGCGCAATCAATAGTTCCATTTGACGGAAACCCCGCAAATTTAACAAGATTTTTAAACCATTGTGAAAGATTTTCCAATAAATTCAAATCAAATGATGCATTACTTAATGAAGCAATAATAGATATCATTAAAAGTAAATTAATAGGTACAGCTAGTGAAATAGTGAGCAGCAATGAACGCATCACTTCTAGTTGGACAGATTTAAAAAAATTCCTCAAATTGAAATTTGAAGAGAAAATTAGTTTAACTGTATTATTTTGGGATCTCCAGAATGCCCAAAGATTTAGAAATGAAAATGACTTAGAATTCCTAGAAAAAATTGTCGATTTAAAAAACAAATATGATTATCAGGTGGAGTTATCCGAATTGAGTATAGTTGAAAAAGAACAAGAAAAAAATATTGCATCTAGAGTAGCCACTAGAGTTTTACTTTACAACATTAACCCTGAATTACGAACTGCACTGAGAGGTCATGGTATAATGAATTACGATGACATGGTCAATTTTATTAGGCAAGATTTTTATTATTACCAGCAACCTTTTCTACATTATAAAACACAAGTTTCTCAAAACCTAACAATTTTCCAAATTCAAACAAACGCCAAACGCAAAACCCAATGCAGTACCCAATACAGAGAAATTTTCCTAATCAATTTCAACCACATTTTAAACCACACACAAAATCAATTTCCTCCACAACCTATCCAATTTACGCAACAAAATACCAATCAATTTCCTTCAAAACCTATCCAATTTACACAACGCCCAGTAACTCATCATTTCCCTACCAGACAACAAGTTTTCGGACCTAGTACTTCTAAGGTAGATGTATTCAAACCTAATCCAAATCAAAGAATTTTGACACCACCGGAAAAAATGTCTATACAGACGCGAAATTATCCACATAAACGCTCGAATTATTCGACACAATATCAGGCAAATCCTCCAAGAAAACACCCAAATTTTAATCAAAACTAATTATCAGCAAAATTACAATAATCAACCTCCTAATTTCACATTTGAAGAATTGACTAATATTGAACCAGATTGTGAGCCAATCGATGTAGAATATAATGAGTCACAAAATTATCTTGAAATTAACGAAAACTTTGAAGATGAAAACTTAGAAATTATTCAGATGAAAATTTTCACGAACTAGCCTCGAACAATTTATCGACCTAAATTCTGCTTTAGACAATAAAAATCAATTACCTTACATTGAATTCCAAAATCCTAAGTGCAAACTTCTTATAGATAGCGGATGTTCAGTATGTCTAATTGACCCAAAATTTGCTTATAATAACTTTCCCAAAAATATTTTTAAGGAATCGACAACTTTAACTGCATGTATGAAGCAGGAAACTTCTAATGAAAAAGTATTTTTACCAGTATTTAGAGAATTCGAAATTGATGATTTTCACCCATTCATACTTTACAAATTTCACAAAAATTACGATGGATTAATAGGAGCAGATTTCTTGAATAAATATGGACTAAATTTAGATTTCAAAAACCAAATTTTAACTAATGAATATTGTAAGATTCCATTCCAATATCAAAAAGTTTCCCAAAAACCCTCAAACATTCCAATAGATCTTAGTCATTTAGAATCAAAAATTAGAAACCAACTGACTAAAATTCTCCAGACGAACGAAGATGTTTTACAACTACCTGATCAACCACTCAAATTTCTAGTAACATTAAACACAAAATTAGAACGACTGACGAAATTCCTGTACACGGTAAAATGTATAAATATCCAGAAATTCATAGAGCGGAAGTACAACGACAAATTGAAGACATGTTAGAGAAAAAAATAATTAGACCTAGTATTTCCCCATGGTCCTTTCCCGTTGTCATAGTTCCCAAAAAGCAGGACAAATCTGGACAAACGAAATGGCGAATTGCCATAGACTATAGAAAACTGAACGACAAAACCATAGACGACAAATATCCTTACCCCAAATCGACAACATATTAAATAAATTAGGCAATAAAAAATACTTTACCACACTTGACTTAGCATCTGGTTTTCACCAGATAGAACTCGACGAAGAATCAATAGAAAAAACGGCCTTTACCGTAGAAAACGGACATTACGAATTTCTTAGAATGCCTTTTGGACTCAAAAACGCCCCAAAAACTTTCCAGCGGCTAATGAATAATGTTTTAAAAAAGTATATAGGTATAATCTGTTATGTATACATGGACGATGTAGTTATTTTTTCGGATACTGAAGAACAACATTTGGCAGATATCCATACCATCTTAGAAGCACTCAAAATTGATAATTTAAAAATCCAACTTGATAAATGCCATTTTTTCAAAACTGAAATTGAATTTTTAGGTCACATTATCACACCTCAAGGAATTAAACCAAACCCTAATAAATTGAAAGCTATTACTGACTTTCCAATTCCAAAAACTCAAAGAGAAATTAAATCGTTCCTCGGATTAATAGGTTATTACAGAAAATTCATTCCAAATTTCGCTAAATTAACGAAACCTCTAACATTATGCCTGAGAAAAGATGCAAAAATTAACATTGACGATTTAAATTACATCGAAGCATTTGAAACTTGTAAGCGGAATCTAATGAACGATCCAATATTAAGTTACCCTGACTTTGATAAACCTTTTATTCTCACGACAGACGCATCCGGTTATGCAATAGGATCAGTTCTATCGCAAGGAAATTCCCCGAACGATCTTCCAATTGCATTCGCAAGTAGAACGCTAAATGACGCCGAAACAAGATACAGTACGATAGAAAAGGAACTGTTAGCTATCGTATGGTCATGCAAATATTTCCGACAATATCTCTACGGACGCAAATTCACGATTTACACAGACCATAAACCTTTATGTTGGTTATTTTCTTTAAAGGAGCCAAATTCCAGACTAATGAGATGGCGTATTCAGTTAGAAGAATTCGACTACGAAATTAAATACAAGAAAGGTTCGACAAATAACGCAGACGCACTTTCGAGGATTAAATTGACAAAAATAATATCGAAATTAATGGTATTGAAGATGATTTAGATTCAATTGCAAATCAAATAACGACCGAAGAATTAGACGATTGTTTGAATTTACTTAATGCAAATAACCAGACTGAAACCCCTAGTACTAGTCAAAATGACAATATTATAGATTTCGAAACAGACGACATAACTGTTCACAGTACTTTAGAAAATCCTATTCTCGAATTACCTATTACCGAAAGAAGTTTAAATTCTGCTGCCCTACAAATAATTTTCAAAACGACTCCAAATTATAAAGTAACAAAATCAAAAATTTTGGTGATAAACTTAGATTCAGAGTTTCCATCAACCAAATTGAAAATGATTTCATAAAATTCATCAAGGAATTTATTCAACCCAAAAAAGCATACACTTTGTATTTTGCCTCTCAAGAATTAGAAAAACCACTTATACGAATTCTACAGGAAAAATTCGATTATAAATCTTATGACTTAAAAATTTCCAAATTTTTCTAGAAGACGTAGAAGACAAAGAAGAACAACTTCTTCGCATACAACAATACCACGAGACAAAAACTATCCATCGCGGATTACGAGAAAATCTTATAAGTCTAAAACGTAAATATTACTGGCCCAACATGGACAAAGACGTTAGGAACTACATAAATTCTTGTGAATTATGTCAGAAAAATAAATACGAACGCACCCAATCCAAATTCAATTCAGACCCAACCCTATCGGAACGAAACCATTTACGCACGTTTACTGCGACACGATTAGGTTCAATCAAACGTATTGCCTTAGTATCGTAGACTCATTTTCAAGATTAGGACAATGTTATACACATTAATTCAAAAAACAGGAACAGAAATTTTAGACAAGTTATTAATTTTCTTTAGCCATTACGGAATTCCTAACAAAATTACATGTGATAATGGTCTCGAATTCAAGAACAACGTTATACAAGATTTTGTAAAGTCCACAAAATCGAAATTCATTACATTACAAACTATAATCCCAATTCAAATGCCATAGTTGAACGATTTCATTCCACATTAATAGAACAATTGAGGACAATTACAGACAAAAATTTGACTTTCCAAAATAGATTATCTCAAGCATTACTCAGTTACAATAATTCAAACCATGCGAGCTTAGAAATGACCCCTATGCAAATAATTAAGGCAGACTTGAACTACTCATTACCTATTGAACAAACACATAATGAACGATTACAAAATTACGTGGAAAATTACGTCGAAAATTTGAATGACATAACGAAACATTTGGAACAAAATAGACAAAAAAATATTCAACGTTAGAAAAAACTAATGAAAAACGATCAGCAAAGGAAGACCACCCTTTAAACAAAAACCCACCTACATCAAAAATCCTATGACACGAAAATTAGATCCCCCATTCAAAAAAATTGATGCCTGTGAAATAGATAAAATCGAATCCAAGATAAGAAAAATAAGCATATCTACCACAAAAAAATCATGAAACAGAGAAAAAACTAGTTTCAAAATTTTGTTACAGATCCAAAATGGAATACACTTTCATACTTTTCATACTTCTCGGAATAATAACCTTCTCGATATCCCTTGAAATTATCCAAATCCAAAACAGCATACTACCCATTTCACTAGGTAAAGCCTACGTAACTCACAAAAACTTGCAACTTTTATACCATATTGACCTAGCCAAAATCGAACAAATCATAATTAATTATCAAACTGAAATAGACAACTACAAAAACTCAAAATTGAATTTCGCACAAACTGCAAATTATCGATATTTAAGACACTCTAACGAAATAAACCTGAATGCATTAGAAGAACTTTAAACGAAAAAATACGAATCAAAAGAGGATTAATAAACTTAGGTGGAAAAATTTCGAAAGGGTATAGCCGGGTTTCAAATGGTAAATCTGCCCCCGCGGCCTTTCGATTCATATTGAGGGGATCGATTAGGCATTGAATGAAAATAATTCAGCCAACTTTTCAGCTTTTTATCTCTACCTTTTTGAGATTTCTGTGAAAAACACTTTTTCGATTTTATTTTTTTTTTTTTCTCTTGTGATATCCAAATTTTCGAATGGTGATTTTTTCTGTCGATTCTTTGCTATTGAAGGAATAGACGTAAAATTTTTTTTATATGAATTTCAGCTGCAAAATCTATTTTTAAGAAAAAAAATGAAAGTTTTTGTCATTTGTTTTCGGTGTTCTTAAAAAGTGTCCACCGCCATTTTTTACATAAAATGTCTTCTTTGGCCCTTTATTACCCTGGAATTTTTCACATTTTTAAAATTGGTGGAACATTTTGAAAAAAATTAAAACTGTTTGAATTTTAGGATTCAACAGATATCCATCAAATTTTGGTACCGTTGTATTCATATTGGCTTCCTGAACAATATTAGTGAAAAAACAATGTGATCTGTTTTAGTTTGGGAGATATGGGCCCCCCCAAAGTCCGAAAAATATTTCACCTGAAAGTCACTTTTCTCTCTCTACAGAAACACTGAATTACCGCTTTATTGAGTTTAAAGCCTCTCTGAACATTTTAACATGAAGATTTGATTCATTTTTATTTCAGATATATCCAATAATTGTTGCAAAAACATCGAAAAAATTCTACGGAAAGCCCGCCGTTCTTATGGTAAGTTTGGCACTACCGCGAATTATTTCGCGCGAATATGACCGATGCATACCGGTAAATCCCGCTATCATTTTCCTAATTTCACTTGCTGAAAGACGCGGTAGTGCCAAACTTACCATAAGGAACGGGGGCTTTCCGTAGAATTTTTTCGATGTTTTTGCAACAATTATTGGATATATCTGAAATAAAATGAATCAATTCATGTTAAATGTTCAGAGAGGCTTTAAACTCAATAAAGCGGTAATTCAGTGTTTCTGTAGAGAGAAAAGTGACTTTCAGGTGAAATATTTTCGGACTTTGGGGGCCCATATCTCCCAAACTAAACAGATCGCCAATTGTTTTTTTCACTAATATTGTTCAGGAAGCCAATATGAATACAACGGTACCATTTGATGGATATCTGTTGAATCCTAAAATTCAAACAGTTTTATTTTTTTTTCAAAATGTTCCACCAATTTTAAAAATGTGAAAAAATTCCAGGGTATAAAGGGCCAAAGAAGACATTTTATGTCAAAAAATGGCGGTGCACTTTTTTAAGAACACCGAAAAACAAATGACAAAAACTTCATTTTTTTTCTTAAAAATAGATTTTGCAGCTGAAATTCATAAAAAAAATTATACGTCTATTCCTTTAATAGCAAAGAATCGACAGAAAAATCACCATTCGAAAATTTTGGATATCACAAGAGAAAAAAAATAAAATCGAAAAAAGTGTTTTTCACAGAAATCTCAAAAATGGCTAGAGATAAAAAGCTGAAAAGTTGGCTGAATTATTTTCATTCATGCCTAATCGATCCCCCCAATATGAATCGAAAGGCCGCGGGGGCAGATTTACCATTGAAACCCGGCTATACCCTTTCTATTCGGAACGCTCGATTCTGATGACGAAGCTTTATATCAAAGTTATTTCAACAGTATCAAAAATAACGAACAAATATTATTTCGAAATCAAAAACAAATCGCAACTATAGTGAATGACTTGAAAAATAAGTATATCAGTAAATTCCAGAAAATGTCAGAAAATCTTAAATTGTTTCAGATAGTACCTGAACTGCATGAAGTACAACAAATGCACCTTTTGATTTTCGAATTGAAAGACATAAAAAATATCTTAGATGAAATACAAACAGCTGTTAGCTTTGCGAGGTTACATTTATTGCACGAATCAGTTTTACCATATTCCAAATTTCTAGAATTGATCAAAAATGAAAATATTATACCAGTTCACCACCTGAAAGACTATTATCAATTGTGTCACACGAAAGTTATTTTCAAAAACAAAATTTTATTATTTCTGATTTCAATTCCATTAGTTCAAAAAGAATATTATGATCTATACAAATTTTACTATCTCCCACAAAATAATGAATCCCTTCCATACACCAATCCTTCTTTGCTCTCGCAAGAAGAAAAGCTGAAATGGTCCACCAAACACTGCCATCCAGTGGAAAACGACTACTTATGCGATCAAGACTCACTAGAAAAAATTCCGAAGTGCCTGGAAAATATCCTCACCAACCACACCGAAAATTGCCAGAGAATACCAAAAATTCCAACCCAGGACCTGAAGATCCTAGAAGATGGAAGCATTCTCTCAATTCAAAATGAGAAAATAATCGAAAAATGTCCATTGCAAACGAAACATCATTTCCTTCCTACGATGGCCATTCTACGTACCAAATGTACCATCAGTAACAAAGAAAAGGAAATAGTTCCAACCACAAATATCAGCGAAGAGAGAATCGTCCTTCTACAAACACCACACAAGTTACCCCAGGAATACACAAAAGAAGAACATCAACCAGAAGACGACATCCTCGACATCGAATTGGAAGAAACCAACCAGTGGAATCTTCCTCAGACTGCATTTAATTCATTTTTCTATTTGATAATTCTAATAATTGTAATAACTACTTTTTACTTTATTTTCAAGCTTGCTTTATCCAAAAATAATTTATGTAAAAATAAAGCTACACCCATAGGTGATACCTTTAACCAAAATGGGGAGGAATTATGTAATGCCAACCCTGGATTCCTTTAGCCAAGATAATCTTATTACAGCTTTTGTAATTAATATACCTATGTTATAACGTGCATAATTGCAACTCAACATTTCTGCTGACTTTAAACAATATGATTATAAAACTATTGTGAATGCCTCTCTCGAGGAGATTAAGTATCGAGATCTTGTACGCTTTGCTTCGCTTAATAAAGTTGATTTTTTAAAAATACGGTTTTTCTCCCTAAAAACATAATTATATATATAATACTAATTGTTTTTTTACAGTCTTGTTTTATTTATATATGTATTGTTTGTTAAGGGAGATTAGACTGGGTTATTAAGAGTAAAGTGGTTTTCTCTTTTTGTTTTTTGACCTAGCTTTCGAATAATATTTTATTCTTCCTCAGGGTCTACTACAAAATAACAACAATTATATTTTCACACATTAAAATTCACATAAAATATTTCTAACTTACACAAACGAGGTTATTTACTCTCTTTCATTGATGTTTTTTAGTTCTTTATAATATTTTTCGTTCAGTTTAATTAGCTGTTCTGTCATAATTTAAAATCAACACAATTGTAAACAAATAAAATCCTACTTTTACGTCTTATTTCTTATCTTTTATTTCAGCTGTGTTGTCTCATCTGTCAGGTTCTTCTTCTTACTTTGGTCGTGGGTTCTTATCTTTTTCTCTCCTTACTCGTCAATAGGTCTAATCTCCCTTAACAAACAATACATACATATATATATATATATATATATATATATATATATATATATATATATATATATATATATATATATATATATATATATATATATATATATAAGGTTAATTTTTATGGTCGATTTATTATATTGATTGGTTCGAAATCCCTATTTCACCCTTTATATATATATATATATATAAAGGGTGAAATAATAAATAATAACCAATTAATATCAAGATTTTTATATTACTCTTTATTCATTTACCGAGCTTTCGGAAATCTTTGTTTCCTTCCTCAGGGTTCCTACAAACAAGAAAGTGTTAAGTATTTGTTATTTACAATATGAATTATCGAATGAACGGTAACAGAATTTTGTGGCTAACAAATATAGTGACTTTGATTATGATTTTTTTTCGTACAGTTAAAGTTAGTTTTGATATTTCTTGGAAAATTTTGATTTAAGATGACAGTTCAATTTATTTTTATAGGTTAATTATCAGGGTTGTCCAACACTTCTTCATTCGTCGATCGGGCCGTCGCAGAAGGGTCTTTTGTTCAAGGATAGTAAATATGCGTAGACGTTGCTTAAATTTTGTGTGTCTGATTTTTTATTTATAGGGTGTTCTTGGTTCTTTATGCAGATCATTTCCAATATTGTTCTCTTTTGTAATTGTAACTGCTGTCTAGAATTGTTACATCATCTAGGTCTATTTTATGGGTGTGGGCATGTATTGATAGTGCACATCTCTGATTGTTTAGATTTATATCGCTTCTGTGTAGTGTCACTCTGTTTTTAAGCCATTGCGATGTTTGGCCTACATATGTTTGATTACACTCCTTGCAACATATCTGACATACTACATTGGATCTTTGGTTTACTGGAATAGGGTCTTTGAGTCTGGTATAAAGAGAGGCGATGGTTTTTTTCGTTTTTTGTAATCACTTTTATGTTTTCTTGTTCGGTGAAGCACTTTTGTATCTTTAAAAATACTGTTTTGATGTTCGGTATCGTGCAGTATTTGATGTTTTGGTTGTTGTTTTCATTGTCAGTTGCAGGATTTTGTTCTTCTTGTATTGTACTGCTGGAAAACAATAGCTTGTTCAACATTCTTGGTGGATACGCATTTTCTATAAGGATGGAGCCCTGAAGATGATTTCTGCATTGAAGAAGGATGGAGTTATTACCCCTGACCTGGCCTCCAAATTGTCGTTTTACAAGGGATCCTTGGGCAAATTCTATGGACTCCCCAAGATTCATAAAGAACAGCTGGCACTCAGACCCATCATTTCCTCCATCAACAGTCCGAATACCGGTTTTGCTGTGTTCATTAGAGATGTTCTGACGCAGTCAAATGATCGGACCAATCCATATTATGTGTCAGATTCCTTCCATTTCGCTGAAATGACCAACAACTTCGAGATTCCCCAGGGACATGTACTGGTGAGCTGGGATGTTGTTTCACTGTTCAACAATATAACAGTTGCACTGACCATTAGAAGCGTTGAATATTATTGGCCGCAGATACAACCGCACTGTTCAGTACCCTTAACAACATTTATTGAAATGATAAAGTTTGTGTTTGACACCACAGTTTTCACGCACAATGGGACAATTTATAAACAAAAAGATGGTGCCCCTATGGGTTCGTTAGTACCACCCATATTTTCTCAATATGTAATGGATATGGCTCTAGCTGTCGTCTTACTTATGTTGCCATTTCGAGTTATATTCTGTAAGAAGTTTGTCGATGATGTGATCGCACTTATACCAGCTGAACATGGAACCACTGCTTTGAATATCCTGAACAGCTATGATCCCAGAATCCAATTCACAGTCGAGGAGGAGGTATTACAATCAGTCCCCTTTTTGGATACCAGAGTAGTGAGAGTTGACACCAGGCTGATGGTTGACTGGTACCAGAAGCCCATGTCTTCGGGCAGATACCTACACTATCTTTCATATCACCCACTGAAAGTAAAGATCAATTTTATAATTAATATGAAATCCCTTGTTTTCAAGATCTGTCATCCTACGTTCCTCGACAAGAATTTAAAATTATTACATCGTCTGCTTACTTCAAATGGATATCCACAGGGCATGATCAGAAGAATACTGTACAATACTCCTGTGGCGACTGAACAACAAGGACGGCCTTTTGAACCGGTTAATCAAACAATATCAAGTGAATCGAGGAGGACATTTATAACTCTCCCCCATGTAGAGGGTCTAGTACACGAGATCTCCAGGTTGTTGCCATCTGAAACCTGCAAAACAGCTCTCAGAAATGTCAAACCCTTGAGGGAAAATCTTCACTAAGATGAAAGACCGTGATGAAGTAGATGATGTGGTATATCAGATTCCTTGTTCCAACCAGGTTTATTTTGGCCAAACTTCCACCAAACTAAAACAAAGATTGGCCTTGCACAGAAGCAATATAAGAACTGATCGTGATGCCTGTGCATTGTCCAAACATTCCATCCGGTTCAACCACTTCCCTGACTTGAACGGGGTAAGAGTGTTGGACAGAGAATCCAATTATAAAAAGAGAACCTTTTTGGAGATGGTGCAGATCTGCCAGACTGATAACTCCGTTAACTCGAACAGAGATGTTGATGGACTAAGTTCTATTTATTCTCTCCTCATCGACATGGATGCCAACATAAGAAGAGGTTGGTATGACAGACCAATCGACGAATAATTGTACCCCTGGGCCCTGACCACCGAGTGCTGGTTCCAATACAGTGTGCTTTCTACAGGTAGAAAGCACCACGATCAGGATCGTAGTGTAAAAGTTTTGGTGTCTTGATATCTAGCGGCATAAAAGTGCTTTTTCTCTCTTGTCTATTGAAAATTTTTAAAATTTTAGTGTGTTATTGTGCTGTCTATTGTTGAGCGAACTATAGTCATTTTCGTAACACGCCAATTTGATCTAATAGGCCACTCACCTTGGGACACCCGATATAGGGTGTGTCATGTGACAGTTGTCGATACCAACTTTCTTATTTTGAATAAAACCCCCTGTATATTATTATTTTTTTTTGGATTCTTCAAAAAATTCTAGACATAATTCATGTACAATGTCACATACCTATCTTCAACTGTTTCGGAAATATTAAGTGTTTTCAGATGTATTACAAAAATTTACATTGAAAAAAGAAAATTTTTTCATTTCACAAATAAAGTAAAAAAACAAAAAAATATCAATTTCAATATAAGAGATGGTCATTGCTTTTTCACATTATTTGTGAAATGAAATAATTTTTTTTTTCAATGTAAATTTTTATAATACATCTGAAAACACTTAATATCTGTTGAAGATAGGTAATGTATAATGTACATGAATTATATCTAGAATATTCTGGAGAATCCAAAAACCTAATAAGATACAGGGGGTTGTATTTAAAATAAGGAAGTTGGAATCGTCCACTGTCACATGACACACCCTATATAATTATTTTTTTTAATGCCCATCTAAAAATACAAATCGACGTGTCCAGGAGTTTTTTCAACATGCTTTCAATTATTCGTTATCGAATTTATTCCATTTGGCTACTCCACACTGTATAATTGTAAATACCGAATATTTTCATATTTTACAACAATAGTTGTTGCACTGACCAGGGCAGTTGCGAAAATTTACTTTCTTGTATATTTGTATATTGTTATATATCATTTATTATTGTAAGTGATATGAAACAGTTCGAAAATGATAAACTAGAGCAGTTCGTCAATATTTTATTAACTCAAAATCTGTTGAGGAATAAAATAATCGATAGTTAAATTGTTATAATTTGTAAATGGTCATCTTGTGAGCCATGAATATGTTAATTTCCAAAAACTCTTAAGAATTTCGAAATAAACAGATTGAAACCAACAATTTAATTTTTTAATGTCTTTACAGCACATTGAAAAAGATCACTGAAATAATTTTTATACTGTAAATACCCAATCGATCAAATTATTCTCAAGTTACGATGTTTGAGTTTTTTTTCAGCATTTTTATTGAGAAGAGATATAATTGAAAAATACGCAGTGAAATGTATTTCTATAGTTCCATAATTTCACCTGTGGGTATTCGAGAAAACAAAGTTAATAACGATTTGAATTGTCATAAGAATATAACTGATGATATCAGTAAATTATATTCATTATGAGACTACAGTCAATTGCTGCATATCAATGTTTTTTATTATTATACTAAAAAAAATGAACTTTGATTTTGGTTATACAGGCTAACCAGATCTATACATTCTTGCAATAATCACAGCATAACTATTTTTAAAATTTCCGACAAATCAGCAAAGTAGTAACTCAACAGATAGATTTCAATGAATTATCCAAGAAACGTATATTATAACCAGATGAATACCTTCTAAGAACGAAAAATGAAGGCAACACAGGGAAATGGTTAAATTTTTTCATTCATTATTGAAATATACATCAAAAAATGTCCCCCAAACAAATTATTTGAATTGTTTCGGAATTTTTTTCAAATCGCCATGGGATAGAAAATATACGTAGTGACTCGTCTTGGAAGGAAGCCCCTGGTATCAGGCATACAAAGTAATATTCGAAGCACTTCACAAGTCAATCTTTGTCAATCTACAATCTCTCTACAATGGTGTATGAAGAACGTTGTGTTTTAGCTCATAGCAGCCACCTCGAATATTTAGGTTGTCCTAAAAAAAGTTAATTTTGATTATACAGGCTAACCAGATCTACATTTTCTTGCAAGTACAGCATAATTATTTTTAAAATTTCGGACAAATCAGAAAATTAGTAACTCAACAGATGGATTTTTAATAAATGATCCAAGTAACGTTATTAAAACCATATTAATACCTATAAAAACGAAAAATGAAGGCAATATTTTTTACATTCATTATTGGAATATACATCGAAAGATGTCCCCCAAATAAAATCATTCGACTTGTTTCGGAAAAAATTTTCTAATCGCTATGGGATGAGAAATATACGACGTGACTCGTCTGAGATGGAAGCCCCTGGTATCAGGCAAAGTAATATCGGTATACTTCGGTATAAACAACCTGTCGATATGAGTCACCCAGTAGTTGTGAAGTTTAATGATAAAATAAGAAAATAATGTTCCTTTTTTAGTTTCCTAAACTTACTGCAATCCCTGAAGTAAGTTCTATGAATACAATATTCGAAACACTTCAGAAGTCATTCTTTGTCAATCTAATAATAATTTCAGAGCAACAGGTACACAGATTATAACAGAAAGTTATGAGTATTAACATACTGTTGGTTCGACTTGCAAAAGGCGGTACTTTTGAAACATCTACAGCGTCAAGCTAAGTCGGTGTACCTACCAGAGCTCTGCCGAGCACTGAAGAAAAGTGCTTCGAGCACAAAGCACTAAGCCCTATTGAAAAGTGCTCCGGAATCTCGAGCACTAAGCCCTTATTTTTTGAAGAATGCTCGCGATTACTAAGCACTTTTGGAAAGTAATTCGTTTACACGAGCACCGAGCACTAAGCACTTTTCAAAATCATACTTAATATTTTCCATCCAAATATCTCTTAGTTTGGAATTTTGATTTTTTTTTTAATGTTGTCGTGTTTTTAACTGGGCATAATTGAAATTGACAACAAGTTTTTTTCAGCGAGTCGTTTTATAGATATTTAATCAACTAGGTTAATGGTTAAGATATTTTAAAGCGTTCGCTCCGCTCACGCATTAATAGTTCGAGACCTTTAGTCGCTAGATTAATAACTGGGTTGATTACAAGATTATTCCGACGACATAAATATGAATTGTATATAAATTCTTGATTGAAATAAACTCCTATTTTCCACAAGACATACATTTGACATACTATAAATTTCTGTTACTGTTGAGTTCTGACATTACTCTATCGCTTCTGAATGCTTTATGTTCGTTTGTTCATGGAAATAGCACACTGAAACAGCATCAATTGAACATTAAAATTGGTCATTTATACTCAATTTTTTATTTTTGATAAATTCCGGATCTACAGACAGGTTACCATGAAGACATACCAAAAAAAGTTATAGAGAAAGAGTGACGTCATGTCAACAAATTAGATGGAAATATTTTCATGGTTTTCTGAGCTCTATATGGCATTCATTCAGTTAACAAACTGTAATTAAAATATTCGCCAATAAATTACTTGAAATCATGATAAAAGATACCTGAATCGTATGTTGAAAAAAAGGTCGCATTGCTCCATACAGCTTTCCTGAACAAATTCCGCCATAATATCATAACAATCTGTTTCTCTTGTCAAAATAATGAAAACGTAAAAACCACAAAGTCCATAACATGGTTTTTTCAACACCAGTGTTTGTAAAGCAAAAAAAATGAACAAATTTCTTATCTATAGGAGTGAAACGAAAAAAAATATTTTAGTTCTTTGTCTATTTGAAGCACGCCAAAGTCTGTCATTTCCATGTTCCAACAAGTCTATGAAGGGCTCAGTGCTTGGTAATTCCTGAAAGTGCTTGGGAGCACTTCGGTGCTCGGGAGCACTTTTTCGAATTACTAAGCACTAAGCCCTTTCGAAAAATTCGCGAAGCACCAAGCACTAAGCACTAGTTCAATTAAGTGCTCGCGAGCACAGTGCTTACGAGCACAAAGGTGCTTCGAGTGCTTTCACGAGCACTAAGCACAAGGCTTCGGCACAGTTCTGGTACCTACCTACCTAAAGAACAGCTCAAGTGACAAATTCACAGAAGCAATAAACATTACACCTCTTATCTCATCACCTGATAACAAAAGTCAGGAAATGGGTAAATTTGTCAATAAATTATTCGTTGTAGAGAAGAAGGTATGTATCTTTCATTCAACGGATACGAAATAAGCCCGGACTAAGTATCACAAAAACATTCTTGGAAGGTATCTACATAATCAAATACCATTTTAAATCAAATTTAGAATGCATTGGCTTCAAGAAAGGTGTACTGAATTTTGAATAACTACCTGAGACTTTTTACCTAGTTGAAGCCCTTAATGACATTTTGAATATGCAAATTACGGCAGATACATAACCGATATTATTATCAAAAATATCAAATGAGCAATAGTTATATGTGAAAATGCAGTTGTTCATTTCATTGCCAAAAGTCAGGATTTTCCGCAGATAATGCCAATACTATTTTTTATATAAACCACTTCTCAGAAAAGTACAATTATCAAAAGTTACTGTTGAAATAACCAATAAAATTGAGTAATCGAGAATTATTTCAACTTTTTGTCAATACATGGTAGCGAGAGAAAAACCATATGGAGAAAATTCAACATATACAGGGTGTTCGAAGATTAGAACGACAAAAGCCGAAAAACTGTATTGACTCCTGACTTTATTGCGCTATGTTTCAACAACGCGAATACATTCTTTTATGTCTAGTAACTATTTTGGTACCAATGTTCATTATTGGTTTTATATACTATAATAATTTTTATCCACGACTATTGTAAATTTGTTCATTTTATGTCTCTGTGCTCGGCCTTAATAATACCCATTAATCACAAGGAAATAGAGAGATTATAATTCACTGCTGCCAGATGCTTTATAGATTCAGCTTTGATATAATATTTTTCAAATTGGTATTTCTTCAGTATTCTAAAGTACTCCAACTAACAAATATGGGCATACCTTGTTAATCGAGGGCCAAATCTACTTTCATTACATCAATTATAGTTTTATTACAAAATATACAGTTCTCCAAAAATTTCTCATGTGTTAACTTGTTAAATTGACAATCTTGTTATTGAATTTCGATTGAGTTTCAGTGATTATTAATATTAGTTTTCAACATAGCAAACGATTCAATTAAGATTTGGTTGAATAGGAAAAAAACTGATATCTGTTATAAAGTTTTGCCGTCTACCCCAAAATAAAAAGTGAGCTTAATGAGTACGAAATTGAACATTAATGACCCATTTTAATGTTCACTTTATGCTTTTTTAATGCGAATTGTCATGGGCAACCGAACACAAAGCATTCAGAAGCAATACGAATAGTTTCAAAAATATACTGGAATACAGAAACATAAGAGTTTTATTCTTTCAAATGTAGGTCCTGTGCAGAATGAGAATGTATTTCAATGAAAAATTCATTCTCAATTCATAATCATGTCGACGTAAAAATCTTGTAATCTACTTGTTCAAGAATATAGATACTAATGGTTTCTAACTTTTAACGCATATCGCCTTAAAATATCTTGACCATTAGTCGCTGTCATTAATAACCAAGTTGATTGACTAACAATTATCTGTTAAATTTGAGCTTTAAGTTGTAATTTCCGAAAATTGAACTTAGAATGAAAATATTTTATGCAAGGTGTGGAACGAAAAATATACATAAAGTAAAACAAAATGCCTCGATTTGAGAATATGCTTATGAGGATTTTTTTTATATTTACATCGATTTTTTGGGGATCAATTAATTATATTGTTATCTGATTGATTTTCGAAGAAATATTTTTAATTTAATGAAATGATTATTGACATAATATATGAAATAACGTATGGAAGATGTCTTTTTGTAAGAAGCATTTTCGTGCACTGTGAAAATGAAGAACTAAAATTAATTTCTAAGCTGTCTGAACAACTATATACAGAGTTAAAAAAATGCTCCAAGGAGGTTTTAGCTTGTTGTTGGTTCATAATTCGACAATTATTTGAAATTTGACTAAAACACAAGTGGAATTGAATGAATTTTATATAATTTCATTAAAATGGCGAAAAGTTTTTTTCAAGTGTAGATTATACACTATTGTAGATATATGGTGAATCTATAGAAACTGAAAAATGAAGCAACGAAAAGTGAAATTTGAACCGGTGATAATGAGAACAATAGTTTAGTACGAATATTAAATTTTATTCTTGATTAAAGTCACATGTTTTTCAATCTGAAAATATTCCAGTGTGGAATAATACTAAATTTTCAATTGAAGAAATAATATATTCGTTTTGTAGAGACAAGCAAATAGTTATCACCATTCAGTCAAGAGGATCATTAGAAAGATGTTAAAATTCAATTTACCTAATTTGCCCCTTTTAGGTACCACCTTTACCAACTGACAAAGAGGCTGAAGGGAGCATGTCAAAAATCGTTACTGACAAGGAGGTAATTTTCAAAATTTTACCTATATATACAGAAGTAAAATTTTTATTTTCTTCAGTTTGTGTTGAACACTTTCAGTTTATCTTAGCGACTTTAGTGTTCCTAACAAAGTTTTATTTTCAAAATGGCTTTCTTTTTTGCTGACCACCATTGCGATTTGTTGGCAGATGTGGACATCGAGGTCACAAGCTCTGGTGGCCGTTTACCTTATACGCAAATATTTAATGCAATTGCTAGAAGAGAAAACGAGTTGTTGAAAAGTGCCGAAGATACCCCACACTGATGATCAATAAGATCAGAGAAGCTGCCATCAAAATAAATTAAGTTGATACGTCTCGCAGGATTATCCTGGGCTTCTTCTTACAAAACAACCTCTGCAGTCCTTTGATACTTGGGTATGCAATGGCCCATGGGGCAGATGTTTTCGTCAAAATGAGTGTGCTAAATCCAACGACCATCGCAGCTCAGATAATGAAGTCAAGAGGTAAGTTGAAAAAATCACCATATAAGGTACCTGATGCAAATAAGGTATATGCTCGAATAAGGCCTATAGTGCCTATAGTATATAGAGAGATTATAATTCACTGCTGCCAGATGCTTTATAGATTCAGCTTTGATATAATATTTTTCAAATTGGTATTTCTTCAGTATTCTAAAGTACTCCAACTAACAAATATGTGTGTGTCAACTTGTTAAATTGACAATCTTGTTATTGAATTTTGATTGAGTATCAGTAATTATTAATATTTGTTTTTAACATAGCAAACAATTCAACTACGATTTGGTTAAATAGGAAAAAAATTGACATCTGTTATAAAGTTTTTCCGTCCACCTCAAAATAAAAGGTGAGTTCAATATTTATGAAATTGAGCATAATTGACCCATTTTAATGTTCAATTTATGCTATTTTGATGCGAATTGTCATGGGCAACCGAACCCAAAGCATTCAGAAGCAATACGAGTAATCTCAAAACGCTACTGCAACACAGAAACATAAGAATTTTATTATTTCAAATGTATGTCTTGTGCAAAATAAGAAAGTATTTCAGTCAGAAATTCAGCATGAATTCATAATGAGGTCGAAGGAAAAATCTTGCAATCAACTTGTTCATGAATCTAGCAACTAATGGTCTCTAACTATCAACGCGTGAGCGGAGCGATCGCGTTAAAACATCTTGACCATTTGTCGCTGTCATTAATAACCTAGTTGATTGACTAACTATTATCTGTTTAATTTGAACTTTAAGTTTTAATTTTCGAAAATTTAACTTAGGATGAAAATATATTATGCAAGGTGTGGAACGAAAAATATACATAAGGTAAAATAGAATGGCTCCATTTGAGAATATGCTTATGAGGAGTTTTTTACATTTGCAACGAAATATCTCAGATATTCATTACACTTTGAATCTAGTGTATGATAGTCCTGTAATTATAAAGTTGCAATTGATGACAATTTTTCTTATGAAATTAATAGTTTTGTTATCTGATTGATTTTCGAAGAAATATTTTTAAATTAATGGAAAGATTATGGTCATCAGTTCTGAAATAACGTATGGAAGATGTCCTAATTAGAAGCATTTTCATGCACTGTGAAAATGAAGAACTAAAATTAATATCTGAAATATCTGAACAACCATATACAGAGTGAAAAAAATGCACAAACTGGAGGTTTCAGCTTGTTGTTGATTCATTATTCGACAATCATTTGAAACCTGAATAGAACATAAAATTGAATGAATTTTATATAATTTTATTGAAATGGCGAAAAGTTCTTTTCAAGTGTATATTATACACTATTATAGATACAGTGTAACTTCCCTATAACGAACGTCTGTATAAAGAATTTCATAACGCCTTTCGTACAAGACATTGCATCTTGAATCCAAATTCCATGTTGAAAACATCCTTTAAAGCGAAGCAAATTCTCTCTATAACGAAATATTCAAAGAACATCACTCTTTGAATGGGTATTGTTAAGAAGGTATAAGGGTGGGTTTTTTCCAAAATGTTTCCGGACATACGTAATAAATCCTGACCTTGAACTAAATCATTACGGGTGGCAAAGAGATCCTTCTGAAACAGTTTTAATTACAACCCTGGCTGTTTGGTTCCAATCTAACCATTACGCTAGTGTGAAAGTTGTGCGAAAATGTCGAAAAGGAAGTGCTTAAGTTTGAATGATAAACTTAAATGTATCAGTGAAGTCAACCGTGACATTGCCGACTATATAAACAAACCTTCTGTATAACGAAATTTCTTTATAACGATTTTTTTTCGCGGATTTGGCGCTTTCGTTGTAGGGAAGTTCCACTGTATATGGTAAATCTATCGAAATTGAGAAATGAAGCCACGACAAGTGGCTTTCTGAACCGGTGATGATGAGAACAATAGTTCAGTACGAATATTGAATTTTATTCTTGAATAAAGTCACATGTTTTTTAATCTGAAAATATTTTCAGTGTGGAATAATACTAAATTTTCAATTGAAGAAATATTATATTCGTTTTGTAGAGACAAGCAAATAGTTATTACCATTCAGTCAAGAGGATCATTAGAAAGATGTTAAAATTCAATTTACCTAAGATGCCCCTTTTAGGTACCACCTTTACCAACTGACAAAAAGGCTGAAGGGAGCATGTCAGAAATCGTTACTGACAAGGAGGTAGTTTTCAAAATTTTACCTATATATACAGAGGTAAAATTTTTAATTTCTTCAGTTTGTGTTGAACACTTTCAGTTTATCTTAGCGACTTCAGTGTTCCTAACAAAGTTTTATTTTCAAAAATGGCTTTCTTTTTTGCTGACCTCTATTGCGATTTGTTGGCAGATGTGGACATCGAGGTCACAAGCTCTAGTCGCCGTTTACCTTATACGCAAATATTTATTGCAATCACTAGAAGAGAAACGAGTTGGTTGAAAAGTGCCGAAAATACCCCACACTGATGATCAATAAGATCAGAGAACCTGGCAGCAAAATAAATGAAGTTGATACGTTTGGCAGGACTATCCTGGGCTTCTTCTTACAAAACAACCTCTGCAGTCCTTTGATACTTGGGTATGCAATGGCCCATGGGACAGATGTTTTCGTCAAAATGAGTGTGCTAAATCCAACGACCATCGCAGCTCAGATAATGAAGTCAAGAGGTAAGTTGAAAAAATCACCATATAAGGTAGCTGATGCAAATAAGGTATATGCTCAAATAAGGTCTATAGTGCGAAAAATAGGTTTAAATATATCTCACATCAAAGATTTAGCCGAATTATAGTGCCCCCCCATTGACGAAGGTCGAGCGTTTTCATTGCGCGTTATTAACTTGTCGTCATTTATATGAAATTCTTTGAAGTTTTGTTTCGAATAATTTATTCATATCATCATATAACTCATCAAAATGGTTAAGTATTATGCTTTTGAATTGGGATATCGGAAATTTGCGAATTAAATATCGTTTTCAACATTCATGAAGTACAATGTAGGTACTTAATAAGGCCTTCTTTCAAAATGAACGTCATTTTTTACCCTAGAAGTATCGAAAAATTCTATTTTACACCATTCGATAATGTTCTTGAAATTAAATGTTAATTTTCTTTTTTTGTTTGTTTGCAAAACTATTTTTTTCAATATTATTCATTATTTCTTGTTAATATGGGACTTCAAGTCTGACTTGCAATTTAAGCATTACATTCTGTAACATAAATCAGAAAGTTGTTCAAGGATATCCTGAGAACACTCGATGAAAGGTTCAGGAATATATAATTTTTATTCTTTTAACAATATTCCTATGATTTAAGAATATGGGCTTTAAAAGATTTTAAGAAGGCCTAAAGCTAAGGTTTTAGAATTATCTCTCTCAAAGTAATTCGCGATCAGAGAAAACTTTATATTTTCTTGAAAATTCAAAATATATAGAACAGAAAATAATATCTTGCGTTCATTTATCAACTTTTCCGAATAATTAATCGAGATATGAATGGTCTAAATTGAGTAGGACTTATTTGTATCACATACTATATTTCGAATTGTTTGCCTGACTATTCAAACTTTGTTCAGAATTTAAACTTAAGACCACTTCTGAAATTTATTCTTTCTTAATCTGTTCGAATTCTTATAACTTTAATAATATTTTTTTATCCACGACTCCTATATAGTCTAGCCATTTTATTATTAATTTCTAAGAAAAAAGGTTCGTACGCTGGTTTTAAATGGTATGCTGATTTTATGTAATTCAAAAATTATTCTCGAGGTACATATATTTCAAAACTTCATTTTGAATCGCGGAAGAGGAAAATATTACTGAAATTATTACTTTCGTTGAATTGATTACTGTTCGTTTGTAGATGTCTCTATGTTCTATATCAAGAACTGAAGAAAAATAAGAAACTTCATTCATCAATACTACTATTTATTTATCTTGTTCCATTTTTAGAGGGTTTATTTCGACACAAATGAAAATAATCTTAAAATTGCATTGTATCGAGCTGAGATTACTTCAAAAATCTTTCTCCGAGTTCATGAAAAATTTGGTAAATAATATTGTTTTTGAAAAATTCTAGAAATGTGTGCTAGAGCTTTGATTTTTGAAATAATAAATTCTCAGGAATTCATAACGATTATTCGGTTCATGTTCTTGTCGTTCAGTTTTCGAAAAAAAAATATTGGTCCTATATCCTAAATAATATTTTTCAATACATCATAGATTTTCAAGTAAAACAATCTAACTCTTTTCTATAGAAATAAATAAAACTGAAAAAAAATCGTACGCTAGTTGTAAACGATAGACTGATTTCATATTATCCAATTATTATTTTCGAAGTATATTTCAAACTTTATTTTTAAATCGCAGAAGAGGAGAATATTACTGATATTATTACTTCCGTTGAAGTAGGTACTATAAGTTTGTAGATGTCTCTATGTTCTATATCAAGAACTGAAGAGAAATAACAAACTTCATTCTGGTTGATAAAAAAATGTGTAAGCCCTCAAAATTTTTTATAATACTTTCATTTAGTATCTTTGTTGATTATAAAGGGTGCTTCAAAAAAAGGTGATTCCCTCTCTAAGATAGATAGAAAACTGAAAAATTATTGGGATTTTTTCAGTAAAAAAATTTCGAAGAGCCATCCGTATTCAAAATCCCGAGCGTTAAAAAAATATACACATCTTTTGAGATTGTTCAGAAACTACTGGAACCATTGCAATGAAATTTTTCACGAATATTTCCTGGAGTTGATACATCCAATGAATTTGTTTTTATGCCTGACTCTCATAGAGATCGTTAGTTACACGGTTCGTATCAACTAGTAGGTATCGAACATAGCTTCTTCAATATAAGATTTATTGAGCATAATTTTCAGTGATCTCAAACATCATTTAATTTTACACCAAATAGGTATTCTTGAACAAACTCGATAATGTTTACCGTTTTCGAAATATTTTGAATTGAAAATGACTTCAATAATCTCATAGTTAACTTCCAACCATTAAGAAGATTGATGAGTTCTTTAGAAAAAAGGATAGACTTGTTTATTCGTGGAAATGGGGGACATTTTGAATTGTATTTTATGTTACTACCTATTTTAATTTTTCATCTCGACAATTTTTGCTCAATTACTACAATCATTACTTCATACAAGCATAGTGTATCACTCCATAATTTTCAAATCAAAATATCTTGAAATCGGTGCACATTATCTATCTATAATATATCGTTTAAGTAAAGGAGCGCTCGAAAAAAAATTCTATGGTTTAGATGGTGCATTCCTCTCAAAATTTTGCATGAACATTCAGTATATCAATCTTCACTTACAAAATTGATTTCACTTGAATCAGATTTCTTGCTATTGAAATATAAAGACTAATCTTTTCAATATTTCAATTAAATTTTCCATAGTTCTTTTAACACTATGGCCACAACATTTTGCTTGAGGCTTATTAGCATCTTGCATGTGGCCGCAACATTTCATTTCATTGGTTTCGTTTCGTCTGGGATATTGAAGAACAGACATTTTGAATGACCATACGGTTTGACTGGTTAAAAAACATAACTACGGCATTTGAGAAACGAACTCAACCTGAAAGTCTCAAGTCTCTAGGTAAATTTCTTCGAACGTAATAGTGCTTACGGCCGGATGGCCCTACGGACAAAATTGAATTTGACCACAGGTTCGTCATCAGGGAGTCGAACCTTATCATTTGAGACCGTTTTCGGCTCGAAATTCGAAAAAACAGATATATTTGGGTAAAACGATATAGCACTAGTTTGAGTAGAATAAGCGCTCAAAATCTGATAAATGGTAAAGGAAAGTCGCCTTATTTTGGACAGTTGCCCAATTTTGGATACTGCATCACCTCGAATTCATGTTTCTGATTTCAGCAACATTATTATTTTGGATAGGGTATCCAATATGAGGAACCTATTTTTGAAATGACGAAAATTGGCATTTCTCAGTTAAGCTCTATTATACAGGGTGTCCCGTAATTAGACCGACAAACTTCTAGTGGACTTATAGATCGTATTTTAGACAGATTCGACCCAAATCATATAATGCCAAATTGCTTCGTTAAGGAGCTAGTGCCCTTTGAAGATGACGTCCTGTCCACACTTTTTGCCACATATTCGCAAAACGGAGTTACATAAAGTGCTGAAAATTACACATTGGCTAATATCAAAAATACGCATCGATTGGATTGAGTGTATTTCTTTCATGTCAAGCACAATCGTATCATTTGGGGGGGGGGGGGGGTTGAAGGGTATTTTTAGTTGAAACTTTTTCAACTTTTATTATTTCGCGAGATTTACATCATATCTTTAAACTTCTGATGTTTTTTCTTGAAAAAAGATGCTCTTGTATAATAACGTCCAGATGCACCATTTCTGAAAAAAATAGATTTGAAATTTTCTCTCTTTTCACTAAGTGCTCAATGTTCACTTTTGTTTTGAATTTATTTTCACTTGATAATGGTTAGGCATTTTTTTCAAGAAAAAACATCAGAGTTAATGAATATGATGTAAATCTTGCGAAATAATGAAAGTTAAAAAAGTTTCAACTAAAATACCCTTCGCCCCCCCCCCCAAATGATACGATTGTGCTTGACATGAAAGAAATTTACTCAATCTAATCGATGCGTATTTTTGATATTAGCCAATGTGTAAACTTTCAGCACTTTATGTGATTCCGTTTAGCCAATATGTGACAGAAAGTGTGGACAGGACGACATCTTCAAAGGGCACTAGCTCCTTAACGAAGCAATTTTGCATTATATGATTTGGGTCGAATCTGTCTTAAATATGATCTATAATGTCCACTAGAAGTTTTTCGGTCTAATTACGGGACACCCTGTATATCCCTTTGGTCAAAAATAAATAGTTAAGTTTGTTTGATATGTAATCATTCAGGTTATGTCATATTTAAGGGAGGAAAAAATAATCAGAACATGAATATCACTAGCAAACAAGTACCAATCAAATATGGGCTTGTGCAAGTGAAGAGAATAAGTTATGAATCCTTAATGGAACAATATTTCGAGAACCATTGATCACAATCTAAAATTCGTAATTCAAACTTTTTCGCTGAAACGTTTAAAACCTCCCTGAAAATTTCGAATGTGTTTTGATCGTCAGTTCAACATTGCTTTCTTGCTTTCAGACCAATCCTTGATGAGGTGTCTAATCGACAAATTGGAAAATAAACAAGCTCCGTTAGATGACTATAACAACACCATACTTCACTACTTAGTCAAGTATAGCTATGCAGACCTTTTGTGCGAAGTAGCCGAGATTCTCGGTGATATGAACCCGAAGAATACGTCAACAAGCTCCTCTGCATTTGGCCGTGCTGAATAAACACTACCCCATGCTTAAACTTCTACTGAAATTGAAGGCTGACCCAAACGTCCGGGATGGTGATAATAATACCCCACTCATGTTGGCTGCAAACCTAGACAGCAACTGTGATACGGATGTAAAGCGGATTATTTTCAAAGAACTGATATTTTATAGAGGAGACGTAAATGCACAGAACGACAACGGTGGTACAGCACTGGCGATTCTGTGTGGACGGATGGACACGAATCTGGTGCTGTACGACCTCCTGTTGTCAGCTGGAGCAGATTGTAACCTCAAATGCTCAGAGGGATCTGCGCCTCTGCATTACGTTTGCTTAGAGGACATGATTGATTGCACCCTGCTGTTAGATGGTGGTGCTGGCATCAATGCCAAATTTGGGATAGAATCACACCATTCTACATGACAGTATACAGGGGGTGCAATTACAACCTGGAAATGCTTCTCATCTTTGGAGCAGAAATAAGCGATGTCCTCGAAGCCATCAAATCTGGGCATTAAAATGTAGAAACTGACGAACTTCTCTTGAAATACATAGTCTTGAGAAGATATGGTGGGGAAAAAGTGTCTGATGATGCACAAGTCCACTACTTGAACGTCATATATAAGAGTCAATATCTCTTTAATTACGGTTGTGATGCTGAGCGAGAAGATAGAGAGTTAAAGCAAATAAGAATTGGCAAGACAGAATACACCATGTTCGATGTAGCAACAGCCAGTGTTTACAAAATCGCCCGTTGGTACAAGAATAGGGAATTCCAGCGAGCTCTGGAAATGCATGAAAAGTTCAATAAGATGTATATATACAGGACATGCGTGGCCAGAAAAGCTCAAAGAGCTGCGAGAATGAAGAGTAACTACGAAGAAGGTGTGGAAAAACTTTCAGCTGTATTCAACAATAACCTACCATTAGTTGTATAGAAAAAACAATGGATTGTTTAGACGTTAAAAGTATCAGGTGCGTGAGAAATTGTTTTGCTTTGAGAGCATAGCTTTCATAAACTTTGCTCGATTCATCATTATGTATATAATTTTATTACTATTTTATTGTTTTTTTACATTTTCATTCATGTAAAAGTGTAGTGACTGACCATATCTGTTTGTGTTGAACACTTTCAGTTTATCTTAGCGACTTCAGTGTTCCTAACAAAGTTTTATTTTCAAAAATGGCTTTCTTTTTTGCTGACCACTATTGCGATTTGTTGGCAGATGTGGACATCGAGGTCACAAGCTCTAGTCGCCGTTTACCTTATACGCAAATATTTATTGCAATCACTAGAAGAGAAAACGAGTTGGTTGAAAAGTCCCGAAAATACCCCACACTGATGATCAATAAGATCAGAGAAGCTGGCAGCAAAATAAATGAAGTTGATACGTCTGGCAGGACTATCCTGGGCTTCTTCTTACAAAACAACCTCTGCAGTCCTTTGATACTTGGGTATGCAATGGCCCATGGGGCAGATGTTTTCGTCAAAATGAGTGTGCTAAATCGAACGACCATCGCAGCTCAGATAATGAAGTCAAGAGGTAAGTTGAAAAAATCACCATATAAAGTACCTGATGCAAATAAGGTATATGCTCAAATAAGGTCTATAGTGCGAAAAATAGGTTAAAATATATCTCACATCAAAAATTTAGCCGAATTATAGTGGCTCTGCACCATTGACGAAGGTCGAGCGTTTTCATTGCGCGTTATTAACTTGTCGTCATTTATATGAAATTTTAATACGTTATTCTTTGAAGTTTTGTTTCGAATAATTTATTCATATCATCATATAACTCATCAAAATGGTTAAGTAATATGCTTTCGAATTGGGATTTCGGAAATTTGCGAATTAAATATCGTTTTCAACATTCATGAAGTACATTGTAGGTACTTAATAAGGCCTTCTTTCAAAATGAACGTCATTTTTTACCCTAGAAGTATCGAAAAATTCTATTTCACACCATTCGATAATGTTCTTGAAATTAAATGTTCATTTTCTTTTTTTGTTTGTTAATATGGGACTTCAAGTCTGACTTGGAATTTAAGCATTACATTCTGTAACATAAATCAGAAAGTTGTTCAAGGATATCATGAGAACACTCGATGAAAGGTTCAGGACTATATAATTTTTATTCTTTTAACAATATTCCTATGATTTAAGAATATGGGCTTTAAAAGATTTTAAGAAGGCCTAAAGCTAAGGTTTTAGAATTATCTCTCTTAAAGTAATTCGCGATCAGAGAAAACTTTATATTTTCCTGAAAATTCAAAATTTATAGAACAGAAAATAATATCTTGCGTTCATTTATCAACTTTTCCGAATAATTAGTCGAGATATGAATGGTCTAAATTGAGTAGGACTTATTTGTATCACATACTATATTTCGAATTGTTTGCCTGACTATTCAAACTTTGTTCGAAACTTAAGACCACTTCTGAAATTTATTCTTTCTTAATCTGTTCGAATTCTTATAACTTTAATAATATTTTTTATCCACGACTCCTATATAGTCTAGCCATTTTATTATTAATTTCTAAGAAAAAAGGTTCGTACGCTGGTTTTAAATCGTATGCTGATTTTATGTAATTCAAAAATTATTCTCGAGGTACATATATTTCAAAACTTCATTTTGAATCACGGAAGAGGAAAATATTACTGAAATTATTACTTTCGTTGAATTGATTACTGTTCGTTTGTAGATGTCCCTATGTTCTATATCAAGAACTGAAGAAAAATAAGAAACTTCATTCATCAATACTACTATTTATTTATCTTGTTCCATTTTTAGAGGGTTTATTTCGACACAAATGAAAATAATCTTAAAATTGCATTGTATCGAGCTGAGATTACTTCAAAAATCTTTCTCCGAGTTCATGAAAAATTTGGTAAATAATATTGTTTTTGAAAAATTCTAGAAATGTGTGGTAGAGCTTTGAATTTTGAAATAATAAATTCTCAGGAAATCATAACGATTATTCGGTTCATGTTCTTGTCGTTCAGTTTTCGAAAAAAAAATATTGGTCCTATATCCTTAATAATATTTTTCAATACATCATAGATTTTCAAGTAAAACAATCTAACTCTTTTCCATAGAAATAAATAAAACTGAAAAAAATCGTACGCTAGTTGTAAACGATAGACTGATATCATATTATCCAATTATTATTTTCGAAGTATATTTCAAACTTTATTTTAAATCGCAGAAGAGGAGAATATTACTGATATTATTACTTCCGTTGAAGTAGGTACTATAAGTTTGTAGATGTCTCTATGTTCTATATCAAGAACTGAAGAGAAATAACAAACTTCATTTTGGTTGATAAAAAAATGTGTAAGCCCTCAAAATTTTTTAAAATATTTCATTTATTATCTTTGTTGATTATACAGGGTGCTTCAAAAAAGGTGATTCCCTCTCTAAGATAGATAGAAAACTGAAAAATTATTGGGATTTTTTCAGTAAAAAAATTTCGAAGAGCCATCCGTATTCAAAATCCCGAGCGTTAAAAAAATATACACATCTTTTGAGATTGTTCAGAAACTACTGGAACCATTGCAATGAAATTTTTCACGAATATTTCCTGGAGTTGATACATCCAATGAATTTGTTTTTATGCCTGACTCTCATAGAGATCGTTAGTTACACGGTTCGTATCAACTAGTAGGTATCGAACATAGCTTCTTCAATATAAGATTTATTGAGCATAATTTTCAGTGATCTCAAACATCATTTAATTTTACACCAAATAGGTATTCTTGAACAAACTCGATAATGTTTACCGTTTCGAAATATTTTGAATTGAAAATGACTTCAATAATCTCATAGTTAACTTCCAACCATTAAGAAGATTGATGAGTTCTTTAGAAAAAAGGATAGACTTGTTTATTCGTGGAAATGGGGGACATTTTGAATTGTATTTTATGTTACTACCTATTTTAATTTTTCATCTCGACAATTTTTGCTCAATTACTACAATCATTACTTCATACAAGCATAGTGTATCACTCCATAATTTTCAAATCAAAATATCTTGAAATCGGTGCACATTATCTATCTATAATATATCGTTTAAGTAAAGGAGCGCTCGAAAAAAAATTCTATGGTTTAGATGGTGCATTCCTCTCAAAATTTTGCATGAACATTCAGTATATCAATCTTCACTTACAAAATGATTTCACTTGAATCAGATTTCTTGCTATTGAAATATAAAGACTAATCTTTTCAATATTTCAATTAAATTTTCCATAGTTCTTTTAACACTATGGCCACAACATTTTGCTTGAGGCTTATTAGCATCTTGCATGTGGCCGCAACATTTCATTTCATTGGTTTCGTTTCGTCTGGGATATTGAAGAACAGACATTTTGAATGACCATACGGTTTGACTGGTTAAAAAACATAACTACGGCATTTGAGAAACGAACTCAACCTGAAAGTCTCTAGGTAAATTTCTTCGAACGTAATAGTGCTTACGGCCGGATGGCCCTACGGACAAAATTGTATTTGACCACAGGTTCGTCATCAGGGAGTCGAACCTTATCATTTGAGACCGTTTTCGGCTCGAAATTCGAAAAAAACAGATATATTTGGGTAAAACGATATAGCACTAGTTTGAGTAGAATAAGCGCTCAAAGTGTCAGTTGCAGGAACGTCCATTAAAATTAAAGGTCCATTAAACTTTTAATCCTCCATTATTACAAGGAACTAATGGAGGATTAAGGGTTTAATGGACCTTTAAATTTTAATGGACGTTCCTGCAACTGAGCAAAAATCTGATAAATGGTAAAGGAAAGTCGCCTTATTTTGGACAGTTGCCCAATTTTGGATACTGCATCACCTCGAATTCATGTTTCTGATTTCAACAACATTATTATTTGGATATGGTATCCAATATGTGGAACCTATTTTGAAATGACGAAAATTGGCATTTCTCAGTTAAGCTCTATTATACAGGGTGTCCCTTAATTAGACCGACAAACTTCTAGTGGACATAGATCGTATTTTAGACAGATTCGACCCAAATCATATAATGCAAAATTGCTTCGTTAAGGAGCTAGTGCCTTTGAAGATGACGTCCTGTCCACACTTTTTGCCACATATTCGCAAAACGGAGTTACATAAAGTGCTGAAAGTTTACACATTGGCTAATATCAAAAATACGCATCGATTAGATTGAGTGCATTTCTTTCATGTCAAGCACAATTGTATCATTTGGGGGGGGACGAAGGGTATTTTTAGTTGAAACTTTTTCAACTTTATTATTTCGCGAGATTTACATCATATTCTTAAACTTCTGATGTTTTTTCTTGAAAAAAGATGCTCTTGTATAATAACGTCCAGATGCACCATTTCTGAAAAAAATAGATTTGAAATTTTCTCTCTTTTCACTAAGTGCTCAATGTTCACTTTTGTTTTGAATTTATTTTCTTTTGATAATGGTAAGGCATCTTTTTTCAAGAAAAAACATCAGAGTTAATGAATATGATGTAAATCTTGCGAAATAATGAAAGTTAAAAAAGTTTCAACTAAAATACCCTTCGCCCCCCCCCAAATGATACGATTGTGCTTGACATGAAAGAAATTTACTCAATCTAATCGATGCGTATTTTTGATATTAGCCAATGTGTAAACTTTCAGCACTTTATGTGATTCCGTTTAGCCAATATGTGACAAAAAGTGTGGACAGGACGTCATCTTCAAAGGGCACTAGCTCCTTAACGAAGCAATTTTGCATTATATGATTTGGGTCGAATCTGTCTTAAATATGATCTATAATGTCCACTAGAAGTTTGTCGGTCTAATTACGGGACACCCTGTATATCCCTTTGGTCAGAAATAAATAGTTAAGTTTGTTTGATATGTAATCATTAAGATTATGTCATATTTAAGGGAGGAAAAATAATCAGAACATGAATATCACTAGCAAAAAAATACCAATCAAATATGGGCTTGTGCAAGTGAAGAGAATAAGTTATGAATCCTTAATGGAACAATATTTCGAGAACCATTGATCACAATCTAAAATTCGTAATTCAAACTTTTTCGCTGAAACGTTAAAACCTCCCTGAAAATTTCGAATGTGTTTTGATCGTCAGTTCAACATTGCTTTCTTGCTTTCAGACCAATCCTTGATGAGGTGTCTAATCGACAAATTGGAAAATAAACAAGCTCCGTTAGATGACTATAACAACACCATACTTCACTACTTAGTCAAGTATAGCTAGGCAGACCTTTTGTGCGAAGTAGCCGAGATTCTCGGTGATATGAACCCGAAGAATACGTCAACAAGCTCCTCTGCATTTGGCCGTGCTGAATAAAAACTACCCCATGCTTAAACTTCTAGTGAAATCGAAGGCTGACCCAAACGTCCGGGATGGTGATAATAATACCCCACTCATGTTGGCTGCAAACCTAGACAGCAACTGTGATACGGATGTAAAGCGGATATTATCAAAGAACTGATATTTTGTAGAGCAGACGTAAATGCACAGAACGACAACAGTGGTACAGCACTGGCGATTCTGTGTGGACGGATGGACACGAATCTGGTGCTGTACGACCTCCTGTTGTCAGCTGGAGCAGATTGTAACCTCAAATGCGCAGAGGGATTTGCGCCTCTGCATTACGTTTGCTTCGAGGACATGATTGATTGCACCCTGCTGTTAGATGGTGGTGCTGACATCAATGCCAAATTTGGGGATAGAATCACACCATTCTACATGACAGTATACAGGGGCTGCAATTACAACCTGGAAATGCTTCTCATCTTTGGAGCAGAAATAAGCGATGTCCTCGAAGCCATCACATCTGGGCATCAAAATGTAGAAACTGACGAATTTCTCTTGAAATACATAGTCCTGAGAAGATATGGTGGGGAAAAAGGGTCTGATGATGCACAAGTCCACTACTTGAACGTCATGTATAAGAGTGAATATCTCTTTAACTATGGTTGTGATGCTGAGCGAGAAGTTAGAGAGTTAAAGCAAATAAGAATTATCAAGACAGAATACACCATGTTCGATGTAGCAACAGCCAGTGTTTACAAAATCGCCCGTTGGTACAAGAATAGGGAATTCCAGCGAGCTCTGGAAATGCATGAAAAGTTCAATAAGATGTATATATACAGGAAATGCGTTGCAAGAAAAGCTCAAAGAGCTGCAAGAATGAAGAGTAACTACGAAGAAGGTGTGGACAATCGTTCAGCTGTATTCAACAATAACCTACCATTAAGTTGTATAGAAAAAACAATGGATTGTTTAGACGTTAAAAGTATCAGGTGCGTGAGAAATTGTTTTGCTTTGAGAGCATAGCTTTCATAAACTTTGCTCGATTCATCATTATGTATATAATTTTATTACTATTTTATTGTTTTTTACATTTTCATTCATGTAAAAGTGTAGTGACTGACCATATCTGTTTGTGTTGAACACTTTCAGTTTATCTTAGCAACTTCAGTGTTCCTAACAAAGTTTTATTTTCAAAAATGGCTTTCTTTTTTGCTGACCACTATTGCGATTTGTTGGCAGATGTGGACATCGAGGTCACAAGCTCTACTCGCCGTTTACCTTATACGCAAATATTTATTGCAATCACTAGAAGAGAAAACGAGTTGGTTGAAAAGTCCCGAAAATACCCCACACTGATGATCAATAAGATCAGAGAAGCTGGCAGCAAAATAAATGAAGTTGATACGTTGGCAGGACTATCCTGGGCTTCTTCTTACAAAACAACCTCTGCAGTCCTTTGATACTTGGGTATGCAATGGCCCATGGGGCAGATGTTTTCGTCAAAATGAGTGTGCTAAATCGAACGACCATCGCAGCTCAGATAATGAAGTCAAGAGGTAAGTTGAAAAAATCACCATATAAGGTACCTGATGCAAATAAGGTATATGCTCAAATAAGGTCTATAGTGCGAAAAATAGGTTAAAATATATCTCACATCAAAAATTTAGCCGAATTATAGTGGCTCCACCATTGACGAAGGTCGAGCGTTTTCATTGCGCGTTATTAACTTGTCGTCATTTATATGAAATTTTAATACGTTATTCTTTGAAGTTTTGTTTCGAATAATTTATTCATATCATCATATAACTCATCAAAATGGTTAAGTAATATGCTTTTGAATTGGGATTTCGGAAATTTGCGAATTAAATATCGTTTTCAACATTCATGAAGTACAATGTAGGTACTTAATAAGGCCTTCTTTCAAAATGAACGTCATTTTTTACCCTAGAAGTATCGAAAAATTCTATTTTACACCATTCGATAATGTCCTTGAAATTAAATGTTCATTTTCTTTTTTTTGTTTGTTTGCAAAACTATTTTTTTCAATATTATTCATTATTTCTTGTTAATATGGGACTTCAAGTCTGACTTGCAATTTAAGCATTACATTCTGTAACATAAATCAGAAAGTTGTTCAAGGATATCCTGAGAACACTCGATGAAAGGTTCAGGACTATATAATTTTTATTCTTTCAACAATATTCCTATGATTAAAGAATATGGGCTTTAAAAGATTTCAAGAAGGCCTAAAGCTAAGGTTTTAGAATTATCTCTCTTAAAGTAATTCGCGATCAAAGAAAACTTTATATTTTCTTGAAAATTCAAAATTTATAGAACAGAAAATAATATCTTGCGTTCATTTATCAACTTTTCCGAATAATTAATCGAGATATGAATGGTCTAATTTGAGTAGGACTTATTTGTATCACATACTATATTTCGAATTGTTTGCCTGACTATTCAAACTTTGTTCGAAATTTAAACTTAAGACCACTTCTGGAATTTATTCTTTCTTAATCTGTTCGAATTCTTATAACTTTAATAATATTTTTATCCACGACTCCTATATGGTCTAGCCATTTTATTATTAATTTCTAAGAAAAAAGTTTCGTACGCTGGTTTTAAATGGTATGCTGATTTATGTGATTCAAAAATTATTCTCGAGGTACATATATTTCAAAACTTCATTTTCAATCGCGGAAGAGGAAAATATTACTGAAATTGAAGACCTCGGAGCAATAACCGGGTAACTCCGTTTTCATGAAATGTTGAGAAATGAGGAAATACTTCAGGACTTGCCTGATTTTTCCGCCGGAATATATATTCAAGTAATTCCATTTTGATTGAAACTCCTTACAAAATCGCTGGATTTGCCCCATTGTTGCACCGAAAGTTACGTACGTTGGATATTAGCAGATTGAATATGATATATCGGTATCATTAGAAATTGGAGTTACCCGGTTATTGCTCCAAGCTCTTCAATTATTACTTTCGTTGAATTGATTACTGTTCGTTTGTAGATGTCTCTATGTTCTATATCAAGAACTGAAAAAAATAAGAAATTCATTCATCAATACTACTATTTATTTATCTTGTTCCATTTTCAGAGGGTTTATTTCGACACAAATGAAAATAATCTTAAAATTGCATTGTATCGAGCTGAGATTACTTCAAAAATCTTTCTCAGAGTTCATGAAAAATTTGGTAAATAATATTGTTTTTGAAAAATTCTAGAAATGTGTGCTAGAGCTTTGATTTTTGAAATGATAAAGTCTCAGGAAATCATAACGATTATTCGGTTCATGTTCTTGTCGTTCAGTTTTCGAAAAAAAATATTGGTCCTATATCCTTAATAATATTTTTCAATACATCATAGATTTTCAAGTAAAACAATCTAACTCTTTTCCAAAGAAATAAATAAAACTGAAAAAAAATCGCACGCTAGTTGTAAACGATAGACTGATTTCGTATTATCCAATTATTATTTTCGAAGTATATTTCAAACTTTATTTTAAATCGCAGAAGAGGAGAATATTACTGATATTATTACTTCCGTTGAAGTAGGTACTATAAGTTTGTAGATGTCTCTATGTTCTATATCAAGAACTGAAGAGAAATAACAAACTTCATTCTGGTTGATAAAAAAATGTGTAAGCCCTCAAAATTTTTTATAATACTTTCATTTAGTATCTTTGTTATTATACAGGGTGCTTCAAAAAAAGGTGATTCCCTCTCTAAGATAGATAGAAAACTGAAAAATTATTGGGATTTTTCAGTAAAAAAATTTCGAAGAGCCATCCGTATTCAAGATCCCGAGCGTTAAAAAAATATACACATCTTTTGAGATTTTTCAGAAACTACTGGAACCATTGCAATGAAATTTTTCACGAATATTTCCTGGAGTTGATACATCCAATGAATTTGTTTTTATGCCTGACTCTCATAGAGATCGTTAGTTACACGGTTCGTATCAACTAGTAGGTATCGAACATAGCTTCTTCAATATAAGATTTATTGAGCATAATTTTCAGTGATCTCAAACATCATTTAATTTTACACCAAATAGGTATTCTTGAACAAACTCGATAATGTTTACCGTTTTCGAAATATTTTGAATTGAAAATGACTTCAATAATCTCATAGTTAACTTCCAACCATTAAGAAGATTGATGAGTTCTTTAGAAAAAAGGATAGACTTGTTTATTCGTGGAAATGGGGGACATTTTGAATTGTATTTTATGTTACTACCTATTTTAATTTTTCATCTCGACAATTTTTGCTCAATTACTACAATCATTACTTCATACAAGCATAGTGTATCACTCCATAATTTTCAAATCAAAATATCTTGAAATCGGTGCACATTATCTATCTATAATATATCGTTTAAGTAAAGGAGCGCTCGAAAAAAAATTCTATGGTTTAGATGGTGCATTCCTCTCAAAATTTTGCATGAACATTCAGTATATCAATCTTCACTTACAAAATTGATTTCACTTGAATCAGATTTCTTGCTATTGAAATATAAAGACTAATCTTTTCAATATTTCAATTAAATTTTCCATAGTTCTTTTAACACTATGGCCACAACATTTTGCTTGAGGCTTATTAGCATCTTGCATGTGGCCGCAACATTTCATTTCATTGGTTTCGTTTCGTCTGGGATATTGAAGAACAGACATTTTGAATGACCATACGGTTTGACTGGTTAACAAACATAACTACGGCATTTGAGAAACGAACTCAACCTGAAAGTCTCAAGTCTCTAGGTAAATTTCTTTGAACGTAATAGTGCTTACGGCCGGATGGCCCTACGGACAAAATTGAATTTGACCACAGGTTCGTCATCAGGGAGTCGAACCTTATCATTTGAGACCGTTTTCGGCTCGAAATTCGAAAAAAACAGATATATTTGGGTAAAACGATATAGCACTAGTTTGAGTAGAATAAGCGCTCAAAATCTGATAAATGGTAAAGGAAAGTCGCCTTATTTTGGACAGTTGCCCAATTTTGGATACTGCATCACCTCGAATTCATGTTTCTGATTTCAGCAACATTATTATTTTGGATAGGGTATCCAATATGAGGAACCTATTTTTGAAATGACGAAAATTGGCATTTCTCAGTTAAGCTCTATTATACAGGGTGTCCCGTAATTAGACCGACAAACTTCTAGTGGACTTATAGATCGTATTTTAGACAGATTCGACCCAAATCATATAATGCCAAATTGCTTCGTTAAGGAGCTAGTGCCCTTTGAAGATGACGTCCTGTCCACACTTTTTGCCACATATTCGCAAAACGGAGTTACATAAAGTGCTGAAAATTACACATTGGCTAATATCAAAAATACGCATCGATTGGATTGAGTGTATTTCTTTCATGTCAAGCACAATCGTATCATTTGGGGGGGGGTTGAAGGGTATTTTTAGTTGAAACTTTTTCAACTTTTATTATTTCGCGAGATTTACATCATGTCTTTAAACTTCTGATGTTTTTCTTGAAAAAAGATGCTCTTGTATAATAACGTCCAGATGCACCATTTCTGAAAAAAATAGATTTGAAATTTTCTCTTTTCACTAAGTGCTCAATGTTCACTTTTGTTTTGAATTTATTTTCACTTGATAATGGTTAGGCATCTTTTTTCAAGAAAAAACATCAGAGTTAATGAATATGATGTAAATCTTGCGAAATAATGAAAGTTAAAAAAGTTTCAACTAAAATACCCTTCGCCCCCCCCCCCCAAATGATACGATTGTGCTTGACATGAAAGAAATTTACTCAATCTAATCGATGCGTATTTTTGATATTAGCCAATGTGTAAACTTTCAGCACTTTATGTGATTCCGTTTAGCCAATATGTGACAAAAAGTGTGGACAGGACGACATCTTCAAAGGGCACTAGCTCCTTAACGAAGCAATTTTGCATTATATGATTTGGGTCGAATCTGTCTTAAATATGATCTATAATGTCCACTAGAAGTTTTTCGGTCTAATTACGGGACACCCTGTATATCCCTTTGGTCAGAAATAAATAGTTAAGTTTGTTTGATATGTAATCATTCAGGTTATGTCATATTTAAGGGAGGAAAAAATAATCAGAACATGAATATCACTAGCAAACAAGTACCAATCAAATATGGGCTTGTGCAAGTGAAGAGAATAAGTTATGAATCCTTAATGGAACAATATTTCGAGAACCATTGATCACAATCTAAAATTCGTAATTCAAACTTTTTCGCTGAAACGTTAAAACCTCCCTGAAAATTTCGAATGTGTTTTGATCGTCAGTTCAACATTGCTTTCTTGCTTTCAGACCAATCCTTGATGAGGTGTCTAATCGACAAATTGGAAAATAAACAAGCTCCGTTAGATGACTATAACAACACCATACTTCACTACTTAGTCAAGTATAGCTATGCAGACCTTTTGTGCGAAGTAGCCGAGATTCTCGGTGATATGAACCCGAAGAATACGTCAACAAGCTCCTCTGCATTTGGCCGTGCTGAATAAAAACTACCCCATGCTTAAACTTCTACTGAAATCGAAGGCTGACCCAAACGTCCGGGATGGTGATAATAATACCCCACTCATGTTGGCTGCAAACCTAGACAGCAACTGTGATACGGATGTAAAGCGGATTATTTCAAAGAACTGATATTTTATAGAGGAGACGTAAATGCACAGAACGACAACGGTGGTACAGCACTGGCGATTCTGTGTGGACGGATGGACACGAATCTGGTGCTGTACGACCTCCTGTTGTCAGCTGGAGCAGATTGTAACCTCAAATGCTCAGAGGGATCTGCGCCTCTGCATTACGTTTGCTTAGAGGACATGATTGATTGCACCCTGCTGTTAGATGGTGGTGCTGGCATCAATGCCAAATTTGGGGATAGAATCACACCATTCTACATGACAGTATACAGGGGGTGCAATTACAACCTGGAAATGCTTCTCATCTTTGGAGCAGAAATAAGCGATGTCCTCGAAGCCATCAAATCTGGGCATCAAAATGTAGAAACTGACGAACTTCTCTTGAAATACATAGTCTGAGAAGATATGGTGGGGAAAAAGTGTCTGATGATGCACAAGTCCACTACTTGAACGTCATATATAAGAGTCAATATCTCTTTAATTACGGTTGTGATGCTGAGCGAGAAGTTAGAGAGTTAAAGCAAATAAGAATTGGCAAGACAGAATACACCATGTTCGATGTAGCAACAGCCAGTGTTTACAAAATCGCCCGTTGGTACAAGAATAGGGAATTCCAGCGAGCTCTGGAAATGCATGAAAAGTTCAATAAGATGTATATATACAGGACATGCGTGGCCAGAAAAGCTCAAAGAGCTGCGAGAATGAAGAGTAACTACGAAGAAGGTGTGGAAAAACTTTCAGCTGTATTCAACAATAACCTACCATTAGGTTGTATAGAAAAAACAATGGATTGTTTAGACGTTAAAAGTATCAGGTGCGTGAGAAATTGTTTTGCTTTGAGAGCATAGCTTTCATAAACTTTGCTCGATTCATCATTATGTATATAATTTTATTACTATTTTATTGTTTTTTTACATTTTCATTCATGTAAAAGTGTAGTGACTGACCATATCTGTTTGTGTTGAACACTTTCAGTTTATCTTAGCGACTTCAGTGTTCCTAACAAAGTTTTATTTTCAAAAATGGCTTTCTTTTTTGCTGACCACTATTGCGATTTGTTGGCAGATGTGGACATCGAGGTCACAAGCTCTAGTCGCCGTTTACCTTATACGCAAATATTTATTGCAATCACTAGAAGAGAAAACGAGTTGGTTGAAAAGTCCCGAAAATACCCCACACTGATGATCAATAAGATCAGAGAAGCTGGCAGCAAAATAAATGAAGTTGATACGTCTGGCAGGACTATCCTGGGCTTCTTCTTACAAAACAACCTCTGCAGTCCTTTGATACTTGGGTATGCAATGGCCCATGGGGCAGATGTTTTCGTCAAAATGAGTGTGCTAAATCGAACGACCATCGCAGCTCAGATAATGAAGTCAAGAGGTAAGTTGAAAAAATCACCATATAAGGTACCTGATGCAAATAAGGTATATGCTCAAATAAGGTCTATAGTGCGAAAAATAGGTTAAAATATATCTCACATCAAAAATTTAGCCGAATTATAGTGGCTCTGCACCATTGACGAAGGTCGAGCGTTTTCATTGCGCGTTATTAACTTGTCGTCATTTATATGAAATTTTAATACGTTATTCTTTGAAGTTTTGTTTCGAATAATTTATTCATATCATCATATAACTCATCAAAATGGTTAAGTAATATGCTTTTGAATTGGGATTTCGGAAATTTGCGAATTAAATATCGTTTTCAACATTCATGAAGTACATTGTAGGTACTTAATAAGGCCTTTTTCAAAATGAACGTCATTTTTTACCCTAGAAGTATCGAAAAATTCTATTTCACACCATTCGATAATGTTCTTGAAATTAAATGTTCATTTTCTTTTTTTGTTTGTTAATATGGGACTTCAAGTCTGACTTGCAATTTAAGCATTACATTCTGTAACATAAATCAGAAAGTTGTTCAAGGATATCATGAGAACACTCGATGAAAGGTTCAGGACTATATAATTTTTATTCTTTCAACAATATTCCTATGATTAAGAATATGGGCTTTAAAAGATTTTAAGAAGGCCTAAAGCTAAGGTTTTAGAATTATCTCTCTTAAAGTAATTCGCGATCAGAGAAAACTTTATATTTTCCTGAAAATTCAAAATTTATAGAACAGAAAATAATATCTTGCGTTCATTTATCAACTTTTCCGAATAATTATCGAGATATGAATGGTCTAAATTGAGTAGGACTTATTTGTATCACATACTATATTTCGAATTGTTTGCCTGACTATTCAAACTTTGTTCGAAACTTAAGACCACTTCTGAAATTTATTCTTTCTTAATCTGTTCGAATTCTTATAACTTTAATAATATTTTTTATCCACGACTCCTATATAGTCTAGCCATTTTATTATTAATTTCTAAGAAAAAAGGTTCGTACGCTGGTTTTAAATCGTATGCTGATTTTATGTAATTCAAAAATTATTCTCGAGGTACATATATTTCAAAACTTCATTTTGAATCACGGAAGAGGAAAATATTACTGAAATTATTACTTTCGTTGAATTGATTACTGTTCGTTTGTAGATGTCCCTATGTTCTATATCAAGAACTGAAGAAAAATAAGAAACTTCATTCATCAATACTACTATTTATTTATCTTGTTCCATTTTAGAGGGTTTATTTCGACACAAATGAAAATAATCTTAAAATTGCATTGTATCGAGCTGAGATTACTTCAAAAATCTTTCTCCGAGTTCATGAAAAATTTGGTAAATAATATTGTTTTTGAAAAATTCTAGAAATGTGTGGTAGAGCTTTGAATTTTGAAATAATAAATTCTCAGGAAATCATAACGATTATTCGGTTCATGTTCTTGTCGTTCAGTTTTCGAAAAAAAAATATTGGTCCTATATCCTTAATAATATTTTTCAATACATCATAGATTTTCAAGTAAAACAATCTAACTCTTTTCCATAGAAATAAATAAAACTGAAAAAAAATCGTACGCTAGTTGTAAACGATAGACTGATATCATATTATCCAATTATTATTTTCGAAGTATATTTCAAACTTTATTTTAAATCGCAGAAGAGGAGAATATTACTGATATTATTACTTCCGTTGAAGTAGGTACTATAAGTTTGTAGATGTCTCTATGTTCTATATCAAGAACTGAAGAGAAATAACAAACTTCATTTTGGTTGATAAAAAAATGTGTAAGCCCTCAAAATTTTTTAAAATACTTTCATTTATTATCTTTGTTGATTATACAGGGTGCTTCAAAAAAGGTGATTCCCTCTCTAAGATAGATAGAAAACTGAAAAATTATTGGGATTTTTTCAGTAAAAAAATTTCGAAGAGCCATCCGTATTCAAGATCCCGAGCGTTAAAAAAATATACACATCTTTTGAGATTTTTCAGAAACTACTGGAACCATTGCAATGAAATTTTTCACGAATATTTCTTAGAGTTGATACATCCAATGAATTTGTTTTTATGCCTGACTCTCATAGAGATCGTTAGTTACACGGTTCGTATCAACAAGTAGGTATCGAACATAGCTTCTTCAATATAAGATTTATTGAGCATAATTTTCAGTGATCTCAAACATCATTTAATTTTACACCAAATAGGTATTCCTGAACAAACTCGATAATGTTTACCGTTTTCGAAATATTTTGAATTGAAAATGACTTCAATAATCTCATAGTTAACTTCCAACCATTAAGAAGATTGATGAGTTCTTTAGAAAAAAGGATAGACTTGTTTATTCGTGGAAAATGGGGACATTTTGAATTGTATTTTATGTTACTACCTATTTTAATTTTTCATCTCGACAATTTTTGCTCAATTACTACAATCCTTACTTCATACAAGCATAGTGTATCACTCCATAATTTTTGAAATCAATCGGTGCACATTATCTATCTCTATAATATATCGTTTAAGTAAAGGAGCGCTCGAAAAAAAATTATATGGTTTAGATGGTGCATTCCTCTCAAAATTTTGCATGTACATTCAGTATATCAATCTTCACTTACAAAATTGATTTCACTTGAATCAGATTTCTTGCTATTGAAATATAAAGACTAATCTTTTCAATATTTCAATTAAATTTTCCATAGTTCTTTTAACACTATGGCCACAACATTTTGCTTGAGGCTTATTAGCATCTTGCATGTGGCCGCAACATTTCATTTCATTGGTTTCGTTTCGTCTGGGATATTGAAGAACAGACATTTTGAATGACCATACGGTTTGACTGGTTAACAAACATAACTACGGCATTTGAGAACCGAACTCAACCTGAAAGTCTCAAGTCTCTAGGTAAATTTCTTCGAACGTAATAGTGCTTACGGCCGGATGGCCCTACGGACAAAATTGAATTTGACCACAGGTTCGTCATCAGGGAGTCGAACCTTATCATTTGAGACCGTTTTCGGCTCGAAATTCGAAAAAAAAACAGATATATTCAGGTAAAACGATATAGCACTAGTTTGAGTAGAATAAGCGCTCAAAATCTGATAAATGGTAAAGGAAAGTCGCCTTATTTTGGACAGTTGCCCAATTTTGGATACTGCATCACCTCGAATTCATGTTTCTGATTTCAGCAACATTATTATTTTGGATATGGTATCCAATATGAGGAACCTATTTTTGAAATGACGAAAATTGGCATTTCTCAGTTAAGCTCTATTATACAGGGTGTCCCGTAATTAGACCGACAAACTTCTAGTGGACTTATAGATCGTATTTTAGACAGATTCGACCCAAATCATATAATGCAAAATTGCTTCGTTAAGGAGCTAGTGCCCTTTGAAGATGACGTCCTGTCCACACTTTTTGCCACATATTCGCAAAACGGAGTTACATAAAGTGCTGAAAGTTTACACATTGGCTAATATCAAAAATACGCATCGATTAGATTGAGTGCATTTCTTTCATGTCAAGCACAATCGTATCATTTGGGGGGGGCGAAGGGCATTTTTAGTTGAAACTTTTTCAACTTTTATTATTTCGCGAAATTTACATCATATTCTTAAACTTCTGATGTTTTTCTTGAAAAAAGATGCTCTTGTATAATAACGTCCAGATGCACCATTTCTGAAAAAAATAGATTTGAAATTTTCTCTCTTTTCACTAAGTGCTCAATGTTCACTTTTGTTTCGAATTTATTTTCACTTGATAATGGTTAGGCATCTTTTTTCAAGAAAAAACATCAGAGTTAATGAATATGATGTAAATCTTGCGAAATAATGAAAGTTAAAAAAGTTTCAACTAAAATACCCTTCGCCCCCCCCAAATGATACGATTGTGCTTGACATGAAAGAAATTCACTCAATCTAATCGATGCGTATTTTTGATATTAGCCAATGTGTAAACTTTCAGCACTTTATGTGATTCCGTTTAGCCAATATGTGACAAAAAGTGTGGACAGGACGACATCTTCAAAGGCACTAGCTCCTTAACGAAGCAATTTTGCATTATATGATTTGGGTCGAATCTGTCTTAAATATGATTTATAATGTCCACTAGAAGTTTTTCGGTCTAATTACGGGACACCCTGTATATCCCTTTGGTCAGAAATAAATAGTTAAGTTTGTTTGATATGTAATCATTCAGGTTATGTCATATTTAAGGGAGGAAAAAATAATCAGAACATGAATATCACTAGCAAACAAGTACCAATCAAATATGGGCTTGTGCAAGTGAAGAGAATAAGTTATGAATCCTTAATGGAACAATATTTCGAGAACCATTGATCACAATCTAAAATTCGTAATTCAAACTTTTTCGCTGAAACGTTAAAACCTCCCTGAAAATTTCGAATGTGTTTTGATCGTCAGTTCAACATTGCTTTCTTGCTTTCAGACCAATCCTTGATGAGGTGTCTAATCGACAAATTGGAAAATAAACAAGCTCCGTTAGATGACTATAACATCAAGTATAGCTATGCAGACCTTTTGTGCGAAGTAGCCGAGATTCTCGGTGATATGAACCCGAAGAATACGTCAACAAGCTCCTCTGCATTTGGCCGTGCTGAATAAAAACTACCCCATGCTTAAACTTCTAACTGAAATCGAAGGCTGACCCAAACGTCCGGCATGGTGATAATAATACCCCACTCATGTTGGCTGCAAACCTAGACAGCAACTGTGATACGGATGTAAAGCGGATTATTATCAAAGAACTGATATTTTATAGAGCAGACGTAAATGCACAGAACGACAACAGTGGTACAGCACTGGCGATTCTGTGTGGACGGATGGACACGAATCTGGTGCTGTACGACCTCCTGTTGTCAGCTGGAGCAGATTGTAACCTCAAATGCGCAGAGGGATCTGCGCCTCTGCATTACGTTTGCTTAGAGGACATGATTGATTGCACCCTGCTGTTAGATGGTGGTGCTGACATCAATGCCAAATTTGGGGATAGAATCACACCATTCTACATGACAGTATACAGGGGGTGCAAACCTGGAAATGCTTCTCATCTTTGGAGCAGAAATAAGCGATGTCCTCGAAGCCATCAAATCTGGGCATCAAAATGTAGAAACTGACGAACTTCTCTTGAAATACATAGTCCTGAGAAGATATGGTGGGGAAAAAGTGTCTGATGATGCACAAGTCCACTACTTGAACGTCATGTATAAGAGTCAATATCTCTTTAATTACAGTTGTGATGCTGAGCGAGAAGTTAGAGTTAAAGCAAATAAGCATTGGCAAGACAGAATACACCATGTTCGATGTAGCAACAGCCAGTGTTTACAAAATCGCCCGTTGGTACAAGAATAGGGAATTCCAGCGAGCTCTGGAAATGCATGAAAAGTTCAATAAGATGTATATATACAGGACATGCGTGGCAAGAAAAGCTCAAAGAGCTGCAAGAATGAAGAGTAACTACGAAGAAGGTGTGGACAAACTTTCAGCTGTATTCAACAATAACCTACCATTAAGTGTATAGAAAAAACAATGGATTGTTTAGACGTTAAAAGTATCAGGTGCGTGAGAAATTGTTTTGCTTTGAGAGCATAGCTTTCATAAACTTTGCTCGATTCATCATTATGTATATAATTTTATTACTATTTTATTGTTTTTTACATTTTCATTCATGTAAAAGTGTAGTGACTGACCATATCTGTTTGTGTTGAACACTTTCAGTTTATCTTAGCGACTTCAGTGTTCCTAACAAAGTTTTATTTTCAAAAATGGCTTTCTTTTTGCTGACCACTATTGCGATTTGTTGGCAGATGTGGACATCGAGGTCACAAGCTCTTCTCGCCGTTTACCTTATACGCAAATATTTATTGCAATCACTAGAAGAGAAAACGAGTTGGTTGAAAAGTGCCGAAAATACCCCACACTGATGATCAATAAGATCAGAGAAGCTGGCAGCAAAATAAATGAAGTTGATACGTCTGGCAGGACTATCCTGGGCTTCTTCTTACAAAACAACCTCCGCAGTCCTTTGATACTTGGGTATGCTATGGCCCATGGGGCAGATGTTTTCGTCAAAATGAGTGTGCTAAATCCAACGACCATCGCAGCTCAGATAATGAAGTCAAGAGGTAAGTTGAAAAATCGCCATATAAGGTACCTGATGCAAATAAGGTATATGCTCAAATAAGGTCTATAGTGCGAAAAATAGGTTAAAATATATCTCACATAAAAAATTTAGCCGAATTATAGTGGCTCTGCACCATTGACGAAGGTCGAGCGTTTTCATTGCGCGTTATTAACTTGTCGTCATTTATATGAAATTTTAATACGTTATTCTTTGAAGTTTTGTTTCGAATAATTTATTCATATCATCATATAACTCATCAAAATGGTTAAGTAATATGCTTTTGAATTGGGATTTCAGAAATTTGCGAATTAAATATCGTTTTCAACATTCATGAAGTACAATGTAGGTACTTAATAAGGCCTTTTTTCAAAATGAACGTCATTTTTTACCCTAGAAGTATCGAAAAATTCTATTTTACACCATTCGATAATGTCCTTGAAATTAAATGTTCATTTTCTTTTTTTTGTTTGTTTGCAAAACTATTTTTTTAATATTATTCATTATTTCTTGTTAATATGGGACTTCAAGTCTGACTTGCAATTTAAGCATTACATTCTGTAACATAAATCAGAAAGTTGTTCAAGGATATCATGAGAACACTCGATGAAAGGTTCAGGACTATATAATTTTTATTCTTTCAACGATATTCCTATGATTTAAGAATATGGGCTTTAAAAGATTTTAAGAAGGCCTAAAGCTAAGGTTTTAGAATTATCTCTCTTAAAGTAATTCGCGATCAGAGAAAACTTTATATTTTCTTGAAAATTCAAAATTATAGAACAGAAAATAATATCTTGCGTTCATTTATCAACTTTTCCGAATAATTAATCGAGATATGAATGGTCTAAATTGAGTAGGACTTATTTGTATCACATACTATATTTCGAATTGTTTGCCTGACTATTCAAACTTTGTTCGAAATTTAAACTTAAGACCACTTCTGAAATTTATTCTTTCTTAATCTGTTCGAATTCTTATAACTTTAATAATATTTTTTATCCACGACTCCTATATAGTCTAGCCATTTTATTATTAATTTCTAAGAAAAAAGTTTCGTACGCTGGTTTTAAATGGTTTGCTGATTTTATGTGATTCAAAAATTATTCTCGAGGTACATATATTTCAAAACTTCATTTTGAATCGCGGAAGAGGAAAATATTACTGAATTATTACTTTCGTTGAATTGATTACTGTTCGTTTGTAGATGTCTCTATGTTCTATATCAAGAACTGAAGAAAACTAAGAAATTTCATTCATCAATACTACTATTTATTTATCTTGTTCCATTTCAGAGGGTTTATTTCGACACAAATGAAAATAATTTTAAAATTGCATTGTATCCAGCTGAGATTACTTCAAAAATCTTTCTCCGAGTTCATGAAAAATTTGGTAAATAATATTGTTTTGAAAAATTTAGAAATGTGTGCTAGAGCTTTGACTTTTGAAATAATAAATTCTCAGGAAATCATAACGATTATTCGGTTCATGTTCTTGTCTTTCAGTTTTCGAAAAAAAAATATTGGTCCTATATCCTTAATAATATTTTTCAATACATCATAGATTTTCAAGTAAAACAATCTAACTCTTTTCCAAAGAAATAAATAAAACTGAAAAAAAAATCGTACGCTAGTTGTAAACGATAGACTGATTTCATATTATCCAATTATTATTTTCGAAGTATATTTCAAACTTTATTTTAAATCGCAGAAGAGGAGAATATTACTGATATTATTACTTCCGTTGAAGTAGGTACTATAAGTTGGTAGATGTCTCTATGTTCTATATCAAGAACTGAAGAGAAATAACAAACTTCCTTCTGGTTGATAAAAAAATGTGTAAACCCTCAAAACTTTTATAATACTTTCATTTAGTATCTTTGTTGATTATACAGGGTGCTTCAAAAAAAGGTGATTCCCTCTCTAAGATAGATAGAAAACTGAAAAATTATTGGGATTTTTTCAGTAAAAAAATTTCGAAGAGCCATCCGTATTCAAGATCCCGAGCGTTAAAAAATATACACATCTTTTGAGATTTTTCAGAAACTACTGGAACCATTGCAATGAAATTTTTCACGAATATTTCTTAGAGTTGATACATCCAATGAATTTGTTTTTATGCCTGACTCTCATAGAGATCGTTAGTTACACGGTTCGTATCAACAGTAGGTATCGAACATAGCTTCTTCAATATAAGATTTATTGAGCATAATTTTCAGTGATCTCAAACATCATTTAATTTTACACCAAATAGGTATTCCTGAACAAACTCGATAATGTTTACCGTTTTCGAAATATTTTGAATTGAAAATGACTTCAATAATCTCATAGTTAACTTCCAACCATTAAGAAGATTGATGAGTTCTTTAGAAAAAAGGATAGACTTGTTTATTCGTGGAAATGGGGACATTTTGAATTGTATTTTATGTTACTACCTATTTTAATTTTTCATCTCGACAATTTTTGCTCAATTACTACAATCATTACTTCATACAAGCATAGTGTATCACTCCATAATTTTCAAATCAAAATATCTTGAAATCGGTGCACATTATCTATCTCTATATATATCGTTTAAGTAAAGGAGCGCTCGAAAAAAAATTCTATGGTTTAAATGGTGCATTCCTCTCAAAATTTTGCATGAACATTCAGTATATCAATCTTCACTTACAAAATTGATTTCACTTGAATCAGATTTCTTGCTATTGAAATATAAAGACTAATCTTTCAATATTTCAATTAAATTTTCCATAGTTCTTTTAACACTATGGCCACAATATTTGCTTGAGGCTTATTAGCATCTTGCATGTGGCCGCAACATTTCATTTCATTGGTTTCGTTTCGTCTGGGATATTGAAGAACAGACATTTTGAATGACCATACGGTTTGACTGGTTAACAAACATAACTACGGCATTTGAGAACCGAACTCAACCTGAAAGTCTCAAGTCTCTAGGTAAATTTCTTCGAACGTAATAGTGCTTACGGCCGGATGGCCCTACGGACAAAATTGAATTTGACCACAGGTTCGTCATCAGGGAGTCGAACCTTATCATTTGAGACCGTTTTCGGCTCGAAATTCGAAAAAAACAGATATATTTGGGTAAAACGATATAGCACTAGTTTGAGTAGAATAAGCGCTCAAAATCTGATAAATGGTAAAGGAAAGTCGCCTTATTTTGGACAGTTGCCCAATTTTGGATACTGCATCACCTCGAATTCATGTTTCTGATTTCAGCAACATAATTATTTTGGATATGGTATCCAATATGAGGAACCTATTTTTGAAATGACGAAAATTGGCATTTCTCAGTTAAGCTCTATTATACAGGGTGTCCCGTAATTAGACCGACAAACTTCTAGTGGACTTATAGATCGTATTTTAGACAGATTCGACCCAAATCATATAATGCAAAATTGCTTCGTTAAGGAGCTAGTGCCCTCTGAAGATGACGTCCTGTCCACACTTTTTGCCACATATTCGCAAAACGGAGTTACATAAAGTGCTGAAAGTTTACACATTGGCTAATATCAAAAATACGCATCGATTAGATTGCGTGCATTTCTTTCATGTCAAGCACAATCGTATCATTGGGGGGGGCGAAGGGCATTTTTAGTTGAAACTTTTTCAACTTTTATTATTTCGCGAAATTTACATCATATTCTTAAACTTCTGATGTTTTTCTTGAAAAAAGATGCTCTTGTATAATAACGTCCAGATGCACCATTTCTGAAAAAAATAGATTTGAAATTTTCTCTCTTTTCACTAAGTGCTCAATGTTCACTTTTGTTTCGAATTTATTTTCACTTGATAATGGTTAGGCATCTTTTTTCAAGAAAAAACATCAGAGTTAATGAATATGATGTAAATCTTGCGAAATAATGAAAGTTAAAAAAGTTTCAACTAAAATACCCTTCGCCCCCCCCCAAATGATACGATTGTGCTTGACATGAAAGAAATTTACTCAATCTAATCGATGCGTATTTTTGATATTAGCCAATGTGTAAACTTTCAGCTTTTTATGTGATTCCGTTTTGCCAATATGTGAAAAAAAGTGTGGACAGGACGTCATCTTCAAAGGGCACTAGCTCCTTAAAGAAGCAATTTTGCATTATATGATTTGGGTCGAATCTGTCTAAAATATGATCTATAATGTCCACTAGAAGTTTGTCGGTCTAATTACGGGACACCCTGTATATCCCTTTGGTCAGAAATAAATAGTTATGTTTGTTTGATATGTAATCATTAAGGTTATGTCATATTTAAGGGAGGAAAAAATAATCAGAACATCAATATCACTAGCAAAAAAGTACCAATCAAATATGGGCTTGTGCAAGTGAAAAGAATAAGTTATGAATCTTTAATGGAACAATATTTCGAGAACCATTGATCACAATCTAAAATTCGTAATTCAAACTTTTTCGCTGAAACGTTAAAACCTCCCTGAAAATTTCGAATGTGTTTTGATCGTCAGTTCAACATTGCTTTCTTGCTTTCAGACCAATCCTTGATGAGGTGTCTAATCGACAAATTGGAAAATAGAACTATAACAACACCATACTTCACTACTTAGTCAAGTATAGCTATGCAGACCTTTTGTGCGAAGTAGCCGAGATTCTCGGTGATATGAACCCGAAGAATATACGTCAACGAGCTCCTCTGCATTTGGCCGTGCTGAATAAAAAACTACCCCATGCTTAAACTTCTACTGAAATCGAAGGCTGACCCAAACGTCCGGGATGGTGATAATAATACCCCACTCCTGTTGGCTGCAAACCTAGACAGCAACTGTGATACGGATGTAAAGCGGATTATTATCAAAGAACTGATATTTTATAGAGCAGACGTAAATGCACAGAACGACAACGGTGGTACAGCACTGGCGACTCTGTGTGGACGGATGGACACGAATCTGGTGCTGTACGACCTCCTGTTGTCAGCTGGAGCAGATTGTAACCTCAAATGCGCAGAGGGATCTGCGCCTCTGCATTACGTTTGCTTAGAGGACATGATTGATTGCACCTTGCTGTTAGATGGTGGTGCTGACATCAATGCCAAATTTGGGGATAGAATCACACTATTCTACATGACAGTATACAGGGGGTGCAATTACAACCTGGAAATGCTTCTCATCTTTGGAGCAAAAATAAGCGATGTCCTCGAAGCCATCAAATCTGGGCATCAAAATGTAGAGAAACTGACGAACTTCTCTTGAAATACATAGTCCGGAGAAGATATGGTGGGGAAAAAGTGTCTGATGATGCGCAAGTCTACTACTTGAACGTCATGTATAAGAGTCAATATCCCTTTAATACGGTTGTGATGCTGAGCGAGAAGTTAGAGAGTTAAAGCAAATAAGAATTGGCAAGACAGAATACACCATGTTCGATGTAGTAGCAACAGCCAGTGTTTACAAAATCGCCCGTTGGTACAAGAATAGGGAATTCCAGCGAGCTCTGGAAATGCATGAAAAGTTCAATAAGATGTATATATACAGGACATGCGTGGCCAGAAAAGCTCAAAGAGCTGCGAGAATGAAGAGTAACTCGAGAGGTGTGGGACAAACTTTCAGCTGTATTCAACAAAACCTACCATTAAGTTGTATAGAAAAAACAATGGATTGTTTAGACGTTAAAAGTATCAGGTGCGTGAGAAATTGTTTGCTTTGAGAGCATAGCTTTCATAAACTTTGCTCGATTCATCATTTGTATATCATTTTATTACTATTTTATTGTTTTTTTACATTTTCAATGTAAAAGTGTGACTGACCATATCTGTTGTGGAAAATTCTGAATTCACTTTGTAAGAATTTTTTCAAATCTGGAATATTTGTATGATATTCTTCATGAATTAGTTCACCTTCACATAATTCCAAGTTCAAATTTTTTTATTGTCTGTTCAGCATTCCAATACACCTCAATTTTCTTGGAGAATATGCAAAAATATATCTCTGCATCCCAAATTTACATAAATATCATTATCTATTGTTTTTTTCATTCAGGAATAGTTTGTAAAAATTGACTTGTAAATCATTTTATATATTCATATTTTTGTACCCTTTCACACATTTTGAATAAAACAGACTGAAATGAACATTTGTGTTGTGATTGGATAATCTCCTTGAAGCTCCTTTTCAAGTAAAGGGTTTTTCAAAAAGAAGTGTTATTTGAATATCCCTCTATTTCGGTAGATGTCACGTTTGAAGCTGTAATTTTTTGACATTTGACCAGTAAAAACTACGCCATTAATAAAAAATGGAACGATACATGCTTCGAGAACGCTTTGAAATCATTAAAATTCACTCAAAAAAAATGGTTGAAAATTTGGCAGAGACTGTCGTGAAACTAGAACACTTTGGGGTTGTCGTGAAGCACCTTGTCGGACAGCAATAAAGAAATTGGTGGAAAACTTCGAGCTGTTGGAACAAGTGATGTGAAGAATAAAAACCGTGCACGCCGCTCAAGAACAGCCGAGAATATGCTGCTGTAGCCGAAAGTGTTGAAGGAAAACCAGGTTTGTCATTCCTCGTCGTTCTTTGGAAATAGGCATTCCACAAACGTCATTACACCGTATTTTGCATAAAGATTTGGGTCTTCAGGCTTATAAAGTTCAGTTTACAAAAAAAACTCAAGCAGGCCGATTATCAAAACGTCGTCTCTTTGCTGATTGGATCGTTGAAATGCATGAAAATGATCCGGAATTCCATCGAAAAATCATTTTGAGTGATGAGGCCCATTTCCACCTCGGTGGCTTTCGTCAATAAACAAATTGTCACATCTGGGGCTCGGAAAACCCAAGAGTTATTGAACTGAAATATGTGAAGAGTCAATAATTAGAAAAAACAATTCCATAGTAGGTACTGATGATGCGATCATCTTGAAATTCAGCATGAACATTCAGTATATCTCAGTTTC